>BQNB010000607.1:80354-164741 GCA_026074375.1 Tanacetum coccineum | reverse complement strand
TGCAAAGAGTTATATAACTCTTGGGACTTGTTTTGCCAAGTCCCCAAAGTTATTTAACCATAGGGACCATGGTTGCAAAGTGAATTAACACTTTGAGGGGCCATGTTTGCCCAATCCCCAAAAGAACACTATGTCACCCCCAACCTGTACCAACACCTTTTCCCGCCTTTTTTAAACACAACCCAAATCACGGGTTTACAAACCCACTTTTACCCTGCACCTCAAAAACCCCATGGTCAAACCTCTCCCCCCTCCTCCACTTAAACCCTAATCCCATTTAGCAATCCCACAATCCCCCAAGCCTAATCCAACGGCTAAGATTGATAAGATTGAAGGGTCAAGATTGGTTTTTGGTTTTGCTCTCACCAAACTAACACAACAAAGAAGCTGCTCAGCTTATCTAAAGGGAAGAAAGATGAAGAGACGAGTAGTTAGTTGTTTTTAGTTTTAATTTTCAGTTTTGTATTTTCTTCAACAATAAGCCTTTTTCTTTCAAGTTTTTAGTAATCCTTTTTAAGCTTTTGTACTCTCTTACTTTCAACTTGTACTTCTTAAATTTGAGTAATCAAATTCAGTTACACATTTCATTGTCCTTTGTTTTCAATTTTAAGTCAATCTTACTCAATAAGCTCTTAATAAGCTCATTCGAGCTTATTACCTTTCATAAGCTCAAATTTAGTTAAAGTCCTGTTTTTAGACATTCATTACTCACCTTAATCATTTACATCAAGGATCATGATAACTTGAGTTGTTTTGAGCTTAATTTGGAAGCAACAAGGTAAATAAGCTAAAATCAAGCTTATTGAGGTTTAGAGGCTAGGGAGCCATTTAGGAACACTTAAGCTACTTCACTTGGATAGCTTAAGTGTGAAGACTCTTCAAATCTCAGGTTTCCTATTCTGAATTTCAACTTAGCATTTATAGCTTATTACATATTGCTTATTACTTAGTTGAATTAGAGCTTAATCCTGTTCATTGTGTTTAGTTATCTTATAGTTATAATTGTTTTTAATCTGTTTTAGCTTAAATTCATTTAGACTTTACTTTTCAAGTTCTGTCATAAGTGTTAGTAAAAAGCTAGTAGAGTAAGTAGCTCTTATTCACTAATAAGCTGTAGATTTTATAGTTCAATTAGCTTAAGTAGGTCAAATATAGTGTAAGTGGATAAAAAGTTTCAGTTGTTTTAGCTTTTAAATAGATTTTGAGTCCAATTAGTTGTGGCAGTTTTCCATTAAAGGGTGTTTGGCATAAGCCTTAAAACGGGTCAAAATGGCTTTGGCATGGGTTAAGGCCATTGGGTTAGATTAGGCTTAAGATTTAAGCTTCATTTAAGCTGTTTTATAGGTCCTTTTAGTTTGAAAATTGTTTTTTCAAAGTTTTTATAAACTATTTTGTTCACTGTTAGATTTTTAACAACACCACAAGTGCTTATTTAGTTAAGCACTTGAGGTTTGAGTTTGAGTGTAAAAAAAGTGTGTATTTTGTTTGTTAAAAACAAGCTGCCACAGTCTTTGGTCTTTTGACTTTGGTGAGTCAAAACCACCAAGTCTTTGTTGGTCACAGTTTTAAAAACCCAAAAGTCCTTTTTCACTTACAAAATTCAGCAAGTTAAATTGAGTTTTAGAAGCTAAAAATTGGTGCATAAGCCCCTTTCATAGGGCACTCAATCTGTTTGAGCTTATTTGTGTGTTTAGAGCTTATTTGACAGCTTAAAATAAGCTGTCAAATAAGCCCTTGAGCTCAGCTTTAATCTCCCCTGGTGCAAAGGGGAGATTTTAAGCTCTTATTGCTTGCTCTTTAAGCACACTTAAGTCCAATCCTTTGGCTTATCTTAAGAGTCTATAAGCTCTTAAATAAGCTCTCAAAGTTCCAGACTTTAGTGAGCTTATTTGTTGGCTTATTTTTAAGCCCAAACTCAGCCTTTGACTGTTTTTAGCTTAGGATTAGTATAGGATTGCTTATTTTTCATGTTGGCTTTTACAGCTTATTTAGGTGTAGATTTTAAGTTCTTTAATGCTTATTAGGTTAGTTTAGGAGTATCTTAGCTTATTTGGCCTCTTCCCTAGTTTTTTTGTCCAAAAGACTTAAGCTCTTTTTGCCCTTTAAGCATTCTGTCAACATAAGCTTTTCCCAGCTTATTTGTTTTAAGCACTTAGCCTTTTTAGAGCTTGTCTAGATTAGTTAGATCCTTTTTAGCTTATTTTGTCTTTGTCCTAGCTTAAAACGACCACAAGTCCAAAATTGCTTAGCAAATTTAGCCTTTAAGCCATTTTAAGCTAAAACAGCCACTTTTAAGCTTATTTATAAGCTTATTGAGTGCTTTTCATAAAAAGCTCTAGTTGACAAAGTTGTTAAGCCCCACGAGCTTAACAACTTTGCTTCTTTGAGTTTTCGAAAAAAAAAAAGGGAAGACACTTGGCCCGGGTGAGCAAGACTCGAACCCGGGACCAAGCGATACATCCCCTTTTTACACACACACTCTACCACTGCGCCCTTGGGTCTTTTTCGTTAAAGACCCAAGGCGTTTGGTATTTATGTACATTTTGGCCTATAAGCTTAAATAAGCTGTATAGCTTATTTTCGGGCTTATTACTTAAGCTGTGTTGTGTTTCTTATTTTTCGTAGGAGCTTTATAAAGTCTAGTATTTTTTGAAAATTTTTCAGAATTTTTCGAAATCGTTTAATATTTTTTATCAATTTTAATTTATTTTAAAAGATTATTTAATTCAAAAAAATACGAAAATTATCAAAAAAAATATTTGCTTTTACTAGAAAATTTTCTTTGTCCATCTAGTTTTGTAGGAAAAATATAAAATTTTCGTAGGGTCATTTTTATACAACTTTTTTAAACTTTTTAAAGAACGGGTCCGGGTACGGGATTTTTGTTTTACTATCGTTTTAGGGTCAAACGAACTCCGTTTTTTCGTCTAGTCTTTTTCATTCTTCGTTATTAGATCCCTAGAGTATTTTAGAGTGAAAATTTTTTTTCATAGGGTTATTTTTAAAGATTTTAGGTTTCCCCCCCCCCCCTATTTGCTCGGGATTCGTGAGCTCTTCGTTTTTCTCGTTTAATTTCGTAATTTCTAGGTTTTTCTAAATGTTTTTGTTGTTATAGTTTAAATTTGACTTTTTACTCTCTCAATCATCTCCTCCTTCAAACACAAATCTTCGTTGTATCGATTTACCAGTCAGCATAGTTGGGGATAACACCCGGGAAAGCTCTTACTACATCTCGGTTTTATTGCTCTTGTTGATTTTTATACTTATTTATATATTTTATATTTTATTATATATTATATATATATATACAGTGTGAATTTCACCAATCACTTCCATCAGGCGAAACTCTAGGCGGATTCACTTTCATCATCTTTTCTACAACCCCTTCATCAACAACATCTTCACTGTCCTCCTCACTCGCATCATCCCGCCATGCACCATCATGGCTGGTCAAGATACATTCGCACAAACTTTTAAGATCAAAAAAGTCTCGCGTTGAACCTACAAAGTCTCTCGCCTCTCTTACCTGCAAAACCAAAGACTAAAACGTTATTACATATCTAAGAACAAGTATGCTATCATCTGAAACAACCATGAATTTACCTAAACTTTTCTTGAAACAGCAAACAGTAGCAGCTGCAACCTTTAACACCGATGCGCCGACATTGTTTTATTTATTCAAAAAATAAGAACTCGTTATTGTAAATTCAAGCTATAATAGCTTAAACCGTCCTACTTTCTCTTTCCTATTTAAGGCCTGCAAACATAAAAATCAATCCGTTAAAAAAGTAAAAGAGATCAGGAAGCCGTATCAAAACATAGTAAATTGTAGAGCGACCTAACGAGACCAACACATTGAACGAAGAGGAAGAACAAAAAGAATATTATATAAGCACGATGACTTAAAAAATAAGCCTAAAAATAAATGCGACTCACTTAAGAGAGAGTGGTCTAGGTTACCCGAATAGGCCTATTTTATCCCCTAAACTCTCTCGTTTTAGCCCCGAAACCTATCCATTTTGGCATTGTCTCTACTTTAAATACAAATTATAACCTTCCTAGAGGACAAATTTTAATTGTTAATGTTTAATTGGTGAACTAAAGTATTAGCATCAATTCAATCTTATAAAAAAGGAGGGCTTTTAAATTTCGGTGTTGTTGGTTTCAAATCAAGAATACGACATCTATATGTAGTTCTTCAATAAGGCCACTCTTCCAAATATGATTTGAATTTAAACAACTAAAACGTATGTGCAACTCAAAATTAAATTGCTTTCAACAATTCAAATAATAAACATAAGTATTAGGACATGTCTTCAAAACTATATACTCTGTAACAAATAGACCTCTAATTACAGGTTAAGTATTTTTAGAAGCATAAAGGGTGGTTGGTAATCATAAAGCAAATAGAGCGGCATACTTGAGACGAATATCCTTCAAGGCCAACAAATACGACCTCGCATCCTGGATTCCATTAGTACATTGCTTGATGGTGAATTGGATCCTTTGAGACTCTAAGAAGAGATCTGCCATGTAGACATGGAAGACATATATGAATATTTAGATTAACAACAACACGCAATCACCTAACAGTATCTCGAATAATCACCAATGGCATATGCAAAGTACATAACATACACCCAATAAGAAATTTACAAAGCTTTAATATTGATATGTTTACCTAAATACTCATATAGTATCTAACTTGAACTTTGATATGTTTACATAATCTAAATAGTAAATAGTTACATTTTGAGCACAAACTGAAGCGCACATGCATGCAATTAGATCCCTATCAGCAAGCGCTAGAGAGTCATTATACTTTGTACCTTTGTATAACGTCTTTAGAATAAAATATTGTTTAGTAGATATTCAACATATTTTATTTCCTTATTTCCGTCATAGAGCGTGCATATAATATGAAAACCAAACATCATGACCCTAGAGAACTTACTTTTGCCTTACTGTCTTCATAACTTTATCATACTGGTCAACTGCAGCATGATCTTTAAGATCTATGGTAATTTTCTCTTGGCAGAGAACTCTAACAGCCGTCTCAGATTTCTTCTTCACCTCAACAAATATACCCTTTAACATTTCTACATATGCATGTAAAAGTATCACCATACGTATCATCATATTCAAGAGTTATGACTTTCACCTTATACAACTCAACCAATAATTTAGATTAGTATATATAAGCATAGGTAAAACTTATAAGAGCAGACCATTGCAAGATATGTATAGTTCACAAACCTAAAGTAAAAAAATGCCAAGGCTCTTTCCTCAACATTGATGATTAAAAAGTCTAAAGTATAAGCACAAATAGTTGCACAATACTTGTTAATTACTTATATTTGAATTATGATAATATTGATTAGCCTTCAGCGTCCTTTTCTCTTTCTCAACATACTTACCCACCCTATAATGGTTATTATCTACAACCAATACACTTAGATGCTGATATGGCTGGTAAGGCCTCATGTCACTATTTGTAACCAAACCAATTTCAGAATTTGTTCTCATTAACGCTCTCCTATCTATGACATCTGTCACTATTAGCATTACCACTCTCCTATCTATAAAATCATTATGCATTTCCACACCTATCCTAACCAAACCTCTCCCCTCTACTCTACCATTACCAGAATACTGCGAGAGACCATAATCCTCAACATCATCACCTCTAACGCCACCACTAACAACAGTCGAAAACGCAGTCAGCTTAGCTTCTTTATCATCTATCTCTTTACCTAAACATCTCACTTTCTCATGATCTCCTTTAACCTTCTCCCCAAGCTATTTCAACTCATCTTTCTACCTCACCACTTTTAAATCAATCTTAACCACATCATCCACCATAATAGCCAACTCTTTAACAACCTCATTTCCTTTATCCTCATTCCCCAACAATAAAGTTCCTTCCTTTTGAAACCCATTATAAAAAAACTAAAAATTTATACTATTACATGAATAAAAAACACCTTATTCGGGGGGTATTGGTTGATCAAAGAAACAAAAAATAAGCATTGTATTTCTAGTGAGAGAAAGTAAAGAGAGGGATGAATGAACTATGTGTTTATTAGAAAGAGAAAGAAAGTTACACAATGATTCAACCAACCCCTCATGGAGAGTCATGAGGGGTATTTATAGCCTAACATAAAGCTATTTATACATTGTTTACAATAATAGTCCCTACGTGTAGCAGTTGGTCTAGAGCTAGTCTAATTCACGTGTAAGACACCAACTTTACTAAAATAGTAAGGCTAACAATCTCCCTCCAAGATGGTGTCACGCGTGAATTAGTTACAATGTTTCCTATAAGCAAAAATAAAGTAAAATGATAAGAATGAAGTCTAGTTTTCCTTGAGATAGTCTTTAATGACTTTGATATACTTGAATGCTCTAGCTTTATTTCTTTAGCATTCAGACGAACACATTGTAAACATACTGCTGAGGATGACTTAGAAATTTTCTCTATCGATGATCTCGGTCTTGATTGGATTTCTACTCATAACTTCCTGACACGTCTTCAAAAGCTTTCTTCATACGCTTCTAGTCATCTTAAAGTTTTTGAATTGGCTGCATGCTTGAAAAAGCTTCATTTTCTAACACTTCTGGTCATGACGAAGTCTTCTGAATCTGCTTCTCATTTGTCATCCTTGAAATTCTCTCATCTGAATACTTTGGATTTGACATCTTGTGTAGTATCTAGTTGAGTTTTTACTCCCTCTCAACTAGTAGGCTCTTTTTTATCAGCTCCCTCCCAAACAGACATCCCTGAAACTGATTAGAATTAGTGCACTCGTCTTGAGTCATACGACCTCCTCCAGGTTGGCTTAAAGACCTTTCTCTTTTTGGAAAATCTGCAAGGAAGGAATGATATCAACATCGACTCACTTAGGAAGCATTCCAGTCCTGAAGTACACACTTTATTCTTTTACCGAAGTCAAAACCGTAGCACCAAAATCAATTAAGACCCGGAAATGCACTTTTCTCCCTCCAGGAAAGTGCAGATTTAAATTGTTTCACCAAAGTCAACTAAGTCCCGAGTGAAAGCAATTTATCCCACTACGTAGTCGAAAATGTAACATCAAAATGGTAATAATAAAAATCAACTAAGTACCGGATGTACACATTTCTCCTCTTGAAATCTCTTCAACTACATGAGACACTGAGTACTACAATGTAACTCCTTAAAGTGATAGCTACTTTGTGGGTATAGGGAGAAAGAATCACAAAAGCAACTAGATATCCAAGTCTTCATCACAAATCGTATATGCCTGAATAAGTCATCTTCGTTGAGGGGATGAAAGAACCGAAGACAAATAAGTACACTCCCCTTAAAATACTACTTCAAATCCCAAATACTAGCATCGTACAAAATCCCAGTCAGTCATAAAAATTTAATAAAATCCATTATCAATGAAGGTAAATTTTGATAAGGATCATTTTTAGTTTAATGTATTGTGTTTGTTGTGTTGTTGTTTATGATTTTTGAAGTGTTATGATCGTTAACGGATTTCGGTTCGAAAAATTAACATAAGCACGGCCCATCCAAGTAATAAAACCCGGTCACTTTTACATTACCCATTATATTCTTGTTTTACTACCCGGCTCAATCCGCTAACGCAATTAACACCAAACTTGGCCTAAAAAATCCATATACATGGCCGAATATTTTTAGTGATGGCCAATCAACCTGATCCCAGCCCACGTCATAATAGAAATGGCCCATGTTTTTATAAAGGAATACACCCTACATTTTAATACTAGCCCACGATTATATTTCATATGACTGGCCCAACACTTTTGCTAAAACTCGACCCAACATCTTTATAATAGTTATGACTTGGCCCATGCTTTTTCAATATACGATCTGCCAAAATCATATAACCCGATCTAGATAATGAGGGATATAAAGCAATCTATAATCCCTAATTTCTAGTACACACATACCCTAATCCTTTACAAACGTCCCCATCTTTCTTTCTAAAGAAAAGGATGCATCTCCATCTCCTACATACGCAGTCAACAAATAACCTCCTATCTCTTATCTTCATCGAAACACACACATCGAGGATAATGAACATCACTTATCAATTATCCATGAATCACCACAAACCTTTGTATCATTTCTGTTGTTGAATCTTCAAGATCCGTAAGGGTCTCAGGTAGGTTTTTATCTCATTTTTGTGTGTGAATCGAACCAAAGAATTGATTATAACGTAGTTGTTATCAATCATTCTAGAATTTCTAAAATTGAATGAAGCTTATACCTTCACAGATCAATGAGGAGTTTTACTTTCTTGCTGTTGATCGTTTAATGGTCTTGAATTAGTTGTAACACACAAAAATAAAGAAGCTGAGATCTTGATTTTTATTTTTTTTCATTACGTTTTGAGTCAAGTTAAGGTTGTTTAGAGATTGGGTGTGACGAAGGGTTATAAGATTAAAAGATGGATTTGTTGGTTGATATTTGAATGTAGATGACTGTTGTTGTTTGATGTTGGGGTTGTTGTTATAATTTGGTTTATTGTCATGGTTGCGAATTCGGTTACAACTAAGAACTGCGAATCCGGTGACGCTTGAAGCTGCGAGTTCGATTGATAAAGGAAATGCGAATCCTGTCACAACTAAGAACTATGTATCCGATTACAAGGACTTGTTGCGTATCCGATTAAACTTGTAAACTGCTAGTCCGGTTGCCAAAAGAATTGTGAATCTGGTTGAACATGAGTTGCTAATCAGGTGTCTTTGGTTTTGTACTCTCGTCCTTGTAGTTCTTTGTTTTGTCTTCTTGAGAAACCAACAAAAAAACTGAAAACAACGAATACTAACAAAGAAAGATAGCAACCTTGTGATCAAATCGTGGACCACACAAAAATCTTGAATAAGCTTTAAAAATAAGCTTGTTACCACTAGAAATAAGCCACGGAAAATAAGCTCTAAAATAAGCACTTTTTCAAGAAATAAGCTTTTAAACCGAATAAGCTAGAAGACAAGCACGTGGTATAACTCAGATAAGTGTTTGTACCCGTAATAAGCCACGATATAAAAAAAATAGTTTATTTCATATGAAAGATAAAACCTTTTTATCTTACAAAAATGAACACTGTTTGAAAAAAGAAACAACAAAAAAATTGATACCCACTGTTTGAGATAATGGAACACCAAATTTTGTTGTGCCTTATAAACTGAAACACAAAACACTACGTGTTGGGAATAAAGGCTTCTCGAGTTTCTACTGCTGGTGAAGATTAGAGAAAACAGTCTAAGTCATTAGTACTATTAGTTTAATAGTTAGTGCTGAAAGTACAAAGTGTTAGTACTGTCAGTTTATTAGTACTGTTAGTTATAATAGTTAGTAATGTTAGTTATATAGTTAGTACTGCTAAAGTGATATGCATGAGATATATTAGGAATAGATATGCATTGATCACTTGAGGCATTTTGCAAGCCCATTAGGGTTTCTTGGTGTATAAAAGAAACCCTAAGGCATAGTTAGTAAGATAGATCTAGAAATCATTTTCTCATAGTTATTATTCATAGTTTCAAGGTTATTCTGTAACTTTGATTGTGTTTAATATATTGAAAGTTTAGCAAGATCTTGTTTTACTGTTTCATTGTTCTTCTTAGTATTACAAACTAGCGTATAAAACACTACTTTGGAGGGGACATACCAACCGAGGTTGTCCCGGATCTCCAAACGTTCCCCATGGACCAATAAATTCGGGGGACGGGTCAAGCGTCGGGACCCTAAACAAGCGCTTCGTGGGAGGCACCCCATGCTTATCCAGTCTATCTTCTTTCTTTATGCTAATAAGTGTTTTGTGTGTGAGAAGGCTTTCATTTTCCATTACCCGTGTTTTGTCCATGTTTTGTGTGCTTTGTATTGTATGTCCAGGATTTCCCGGATTGTGAAGACTCTCTTGCTTGCAGTATCCACATGAGTTTCACATCCTCAGCTTCAGTTTGGGAATCCAGTATCAATACTAATCAAATACGTTTTATCTTTTGGCCACTTCATATACGGCCTTTTAGATTTACGTAGGTACCCCTTGAAACATCTTGAGGACGATGTTTAGTTCTAGTAATGGGGGGGGAAATCGCTTCGATTTGATTTTGCCTTACCTTGCAGTCGTTGTTATCACGTAATCCCGTTTTACCACCAAATTTTTGCAAAAAAAAAAAAAAAAAAAAAAAAACTGAAAAAAATTTCAAAAAATTTTAAAAATAAAATAAGTTGTTTTGTCTCAGTTTTGACTTTCCAATGGGTAGAATGAGAATTATTTTTGACTCGATTCGGGCGTGTTGAGGCCTAGCTAGTTCCTAACTTAACGCTTGTAGGCTAAGCTTTTCACGTTCGATTGCTTCGGATTTTAAAAAGGTGAAGAACAAGAAATGATAGAGTTCAATATAAGTTTATGTGCTGAACAAAAACTTATATGAGTAACTTGTGGCTTTTTCTCCCATTTAGCTTCTAATCCACCTAATCATACGTGCTCAATTCAATTCAACTCTAAGTCAATCCATTGTTTTTAGGAAAAAGCTTTCAAATTTGTACTTGATTTTTCTTTTTAAAAGCGAGATTTTTCTGTTCTTAATAATTCGAAAGTTAAAATGCCAAAGAAGCATGAATGAAGTATGAATGCAAAAATGCCGCATGTGTATGAAATTTTTGCCAATGAAGCATAAACATTTGATTATATGGACAAAGTAAAAGATGTGTCGTGATATCCCACTCCGCTACACGATGTGGTGGGTTACACAAAATAAAGACATCTTTACTTCTAGGGATTTGGTGTGTTGTGATATCTCACCAGGAAGCGAGGTCTAGGTGAGGGTTCAAACTAAGACACAAATCCTTAGCCATATTAGGAAGAAGGTGTTGTTGTGATTCCCCACTACGCTAGCAACGGGGTGGGTTTTCAAACTAAGAACATCGGTCGTTGGTTGTGATATCCTACTAGGGAGCGAGGCCCAGGTAGGTGTTCAAACTAAGCAACGCATTCCTAGCCTTAAGAACTTATGATTATATGATGAAGATGTTGCAAATGTTTCTACAGTTAAACTCTGATCTTTAAAATTCATGTTAAAAGGTACTAATAGTTGTTTGCTTTGAGTTAGATTCATTTGAATCACGATATGGAAATAAGTTGATCTTATGGTTGAGTTGAAATGAAGTACACACATTTAACCTTTACACTCATGTTTGGGCGTTAAAAGTTTACTAGTCATAAGTATGAGTGCTTCTTAGCATTGTAGACTTATATTGACAGATGATCTTTGTTTAAATTGCTGGTTAGGAACTAGTGAAAAATCAGGGACGTGAATTTATCCGTGCAGGACATCCGTAGATTAACTCTATGGGTATGTTTCTCATTCTATGTCCCAATGTTGATATATAGAAAGAAGTCAAACAGGAAGTCGAGAAAAGAAAAAAAAGAAAATCCAAAAATATATGGATAGTTAGTGTACAAATAAAAAGTGGTGAAAACGGGACTTGTCGAAGCCTTTGATTCTTTAGTTTCCTTGGGACAAACACTTTGCTACTTTTCAAAGTTATTAGTCGAGGGAGATTGAGGTTCTTAGTTTTCGTAAATGCTTACTTATAGCAAATTGACGTTTTCTGGTGGAGGACACCGGCCAAAATACTCTTTGTATGGGGGATTGATTTTGGTATGTGACTTAATGTACACATACCTTTACCTTTAAAAAGAGCTTTAAAATAACCAAAAACGGACTTTAAAAATGCCAAATATATGCTTCTTGTTTTGCTAATTTGTATGTGCAGGAAAGGATAACTAAGAACGAACGAAAAACAAATCACAAAAACGACAAAACCGGACTTCGGATGGAAAAGACTGTGAAAGACAAAGCCAATCAAAGCCGGAAAAGTCAATCAGTCCAAAAATGTCAACAGAAAAAGTCAACTGGTCAAAGACAAGTCAACCACCCTGAAGGCCAAAGTCAAAGAAATATAAGTTTAGGGACTGAAATTGTAAATCCCTAAACTTATATATAAAGAAGAAAAGAGGAGAAAAGAAGACAAGGGGCCAAACTGCCAAATTGGCAAAGCTATACCACAAGGGCCATAGCTGCCAACTCCTCTAACTTGTACACCAAAGGGACGTGGGATGCAAAGAGTTATATAACTCTTGGGGACTTGTTTAGCACGTCCCCCAAAGTTATATAACCACAAGGACGACGGGTGCAAATAAACAAATAACCATGGAGGGCCAAACTTGCCAAATTACCAAACCTCCACCCTGTTATAACTTAAAACAAACTTTCCCGCTCGTTTTTTCCCTCCCAACACAACTCACGGGTGTAAAACCCCATTTTTACCCTGTAGATTACCACCACCACCATGGGTAATCAATTTCCCCCCCCCCCCTCCACTACTTTCCCAGTACAAATGTGTCCAAGTTGGCTATCCTACACTCCCAGGTTCATTTCGGTGGCCAAGATTGATTTTTGAAGATTGAAGGGCCAAGATTAGAGGCTTGAAGCCACTCACAAAACAAACACACCCCCTTTTATGTGTGTTCAAAGAAGCACAACAGAAGGAGAGAAGAAAGAAGACCTAGTTGTATCTTTTTTGCTATAAAAGCCTTGTAAGCCATTGTGGCAAAGCATTCAGTTTTTATGAATTTATCGTTTAGTTTATAGTTTTAAAAGTAGTTTTTTAAAGTTGTTTTTAAAGGTTATTTCTCTTATGCAATTGTAATTCTCAGTTTTAATGAAAAATTTAGCTATTTTTACTCAATAAGCTCTCAATAAGCTCATTAGAGCTTATTCTTGTTAATAAGCTCTAATTCAGTTTAAAACTTGTTATAAGCTCTTAAATACTGTTTTCATTTGAATTTAGTTCATAAATGTTCAATTGAGTGTGATTTTGGAAGCTTATGAAGAAATAAGCTAATATTAGCTTATTGAGCTTTTAAGCTCAGGTTTAGAGGCAAGGTGCCATTAGGTCTTGATTTTTTAAGCCACTCACTCTACAAGAGTGGCTTAGGTCTGAGACTACAAAAAAAACTCAGGTTTCATTTTCTTAAAATTTCATTTTAGCATCAATATAGCTTATATAAAGTAGCTTAATACTTTGTTTACTTTGTGCTAAATCCTGTTAAAATAGTTTAGATAATTTAGATGTTCAAATGCCTTGAATTGTTTTAGTGATAATCATTTTTGTTTACATTCTTTTAAATTCTGTCATAAGTAGTAGTATAAGCTAGTAGAGAAACTAGCTTATTTTTCCTAATAAGCTAGGCAGTTTTTAGCTTAAATAGTTTAACTAGTTCATTTTTAGTAAGAGTAGATAAAAGGTTTTAAAAGTTTTAGTTTTAAAATAGATTATAAGCTCACTTAACTTTGGCAGTTTTAAAGTAAAGGGGTGTTTGGGATAACCCTAAAAACGGGTCAAAATGGTATGTGCATGGGTTGTGGCACTTTAGTGAGTCATAAGCTTAAGTTTTAAGCTCATTTAAACTGTTTTCAATAGTTTTAAAGGTTTAAAATTGTTTTCCAAGGTTTTCTAAAAAACCATTTTGAAACTGTGATTTTCAAGAACATCACAAGTGTTTATTTGAATAAGCACTTGTGAGTGTGGTGTTAAGTGTTAAAAAAGGTGTTCTGTCTGTCTTGTGTCTTCTGTAATAAAACAGGGCTGCAAAACCTTGGAGTCTTTTGGACTTGTTAAGTAAAAAAACACCCAAGTCTTTCTTTAACAGTTTTAAAAAAGATTTTAAGCTTTTTCACCATCAAAAATCAGCAAGTAAAAACGATTTTTAAAAGCTAAAAATTTGTGCACAGGTCCATAAGCTAGGGAACTTTATCTGTTTTCAGTTCTCTTTTCAATTTGAGCTTATTTGACAGCTTATTAAAAGCTGTCAAATAAGCTACTTAGGTTAAGCTTAAATCTCCCTGGTGCAAAGGGGAGATTTTAAGCTCCTTTTTCTTTATCTTTTTGTATTCTAAAGCCCAAGTCTTTTGCTTATTTCAAAAGTATATAAGACCCTTGATAAGCCACTCTAAGTTCATAGACTTTAAGAGCTTATTTGTTTGGCTTATTTTTAAGGCCTAACTCACCCTTTGACTGATTTTTAGCTTAGGATTAGTATTGGATTGCTTATTTTTTATGTTTGGCTTCTTTTTACAGCTTTTTAGGTGTTAGATTTTAAGTTTTTTATTGCTTATTTGGTTTGTTTAGGAGTATCTTAGTTATTTGGCCTTTCCCTAGTTTTTTTTGTCCAAAACGACTTAAGATCCTTTTTGCCTTTAAGCATTCTGTCAACATGCTTTTCCCAGCTTATTTTTTTAAGCACTAGCCTTTTTTAGAGCGTGTCTAGATTAGTTAGATCCTTTTTAGCTTATTTTGTCTTTGTCCTAGCTTAAAACGACCACAAGTCTAAAATTGCTTAGCAAATTTAGCCTTTAAGCCCCTTTTAAGCAAACTGTCGACATTTAAGCTGATTTTTCAGCTTATTTAGGGCTTATCTCAAAAAGTCGTAGAAGACAAAGTTGTTAAGCCCCACGAGCTTAACAACTTTGCTTCTTTGAGTTTTCGAAAAAAAGGGGAAGACAACTTGCCGGGTGAGCAAGTCTCGAACCCGGGACCAAGCGATACTAACCCCTTTTTACAAACACTCTACCACTGCGCCCTTGTGGTCTTTTTCGTTAAGACCCTAAGGCGTTTGGTTATTTTTTGTTGTTTTTGGCGTTATAAGCTATAAGTGCAACAGCTTATTTGCGGGCTTATTTTTAAGAAATTCTTGTGTTTCTTATTTTTTCGGAGTCAATATAGTGTAAAGTATTTTGGTAAATTTTTGAGAATTTTCGTAATCGTTTAATTTTTGTATATTTAATTTCGTTTAGAAGTTTATTTAATTCATAAAAAATACCAAAAAAATTATCAAAAAAATAGTTTGCTTTTTTAGAAAAATTTATTTTGTCTATCTGTTGGTAGGGGAAATATTTAAATTTTTTCGTTAGGTCATTTACAACTCTTTCCCTTTTTAATAGAACCGCTCGGGTGCGGGATTTTGTTTTGACTCTGTTTTTGGCAAAACGAACTCCGTTTTTCGGTTCTAGTCTTTTTCATTCTCTTTATTTGATCCCTTGAGTAGTTAGAAGCAAAAATTCTTCGTAGTGTATTTTAAAGTTTTTAGTTTTTTCCCCTTTTTGTTCGGGATTCGGGCCTCGTTTTCTAGTTTTAATTCATAATTTCTAGGTTTTTTCTTAAACATTTTAGTTCGTTTATTATCTAATTGACTTCTTTCAACTTCCAAACTCACTCCCTTCCTTCCAAAACTTCAAATCTTCGATTGTATCGATTTACAGTCCAGCCTCGGTTGGGGATAAACGATCCCGGGGTCTTCTATTACTACTTCTCGGTATCATTGATCTTATTGATTTTTAGACTTTTTATATATTTTATATTTTATTATATATATTATATAGTATTTTATAGTGTGAAAAAACCATCAATCAGTGTTTCCTTTCAAGAAGGTGGGTCATGGGTTCTAGCAATCTTAGAAAAGGCTGGGATATAAATCGGCTGGTAAAAACCTGCTATGACTTAGAAATCTAACACCTTTAACTATAGTCGGGTAAGGGAGCTTTCTTTGCGATACATCGGACATTTAGCATGATCGACTCAATTCCCGCCTTTGAAATTTTATGCCTTACTAATTCCTTACTTTACAAATAACGTGTGGCATTTCTCCCAATTAGAACTAAATTCGTGGTCTTTCACATCGGTTTAGCATCTTTTCTAAATTGGTGAGGCACAAATAAACTATCCCCTAAAAACGAGTAATCTTCCATAAACACTTCACATGGTCTTTTCGATCATATCATAGAATATGGCCATTCATACACCGTTGAAAAGTTACCGGGGAGCATTACACAAACTTAAATGGCCCATGCGTCGGTATGCGATAGTTCCTTATGGGCTTGTGAAAGTGTTTTCTCCTGGTCCTTGGGAATCTTTTGGTATTTGGAAGTCTCCTGAAAATCCGTCTAGAAAAACAATTAGAACTAATTCCAAAACTAATCTTTCCTATCATCTGATCCATAAACGTAATGTAAAATGTATCTTTTCGAGCCGTTCATTTAATTTCCTATAATCGATAAAACTCTCCATCCGGGTAACTAATAGTTGTCAAAATTAATTTTTCTTTCTTAGCAACGACGGTTATTCTACCTTTCTTGGAACAAAATGAATCTGGACTAAACCCATGGGCTGTCAGAGATGGGGTAATATCATTACGGCACCTTCAAGGAAGTTTTAGGACCTCTTTTTGATTACCTCATGTATTTTTGGGTTAACCGTCTTTGATTTAGACCGTAGGTTTGTAATCATCTTCCATCAAGATTTTGTTGGGTACATAACGAGGGTCGATACCTGATGTCGGTATTTTCAAGCATGGCCCCTTTGTGAGTTTGAGCACCTTTAAAGAGGCATCATTTTTCATATTTTTAAACCTTTTGCAATAATAACTGGTAATTTATCGTTTTCTTCCAAGAAAGCATATTCTAAGTGAGACGGCAAATCTTTTAACTCTAATTCCGGAGGCTCTTCAATTGAAGATTTTACCTCGGTTACGTCGCTTTGTTTAAGGTCCATCGGAGGAAGTTGAAACGGGTCGTTATTTAACAATTTTTCAATCAAACAAATATCTTTCCTCGGATTGCAGTCGCATTAATTAATTTCGGGAAATCGAATCATCCTTAAGATAAGCTTCAATTTCTTCCAAAATGAATTCGAAAGTAAACGGCTCAGACGTCGGGATGGGATTGCCACGTAAAGAATTAGGAAATCCTAGCAATTTCGGAGCATACTCCTCACAAACTGCATCAATGATGTCAATTCGGTTTACCGACTTGTCATTTGTAGAGGAGTATCTCGTGGTTTGATCTAGATTAAAAGTGACGGTTTCGTTATCAACCCGAAGGGTTATTTCCTCTACATAAACATCTATTAAAGCACGATCGGTCCTTAGAAAGGATCTCCCAAGTATGAGAGGTACTCGAGGATCAGCTTCGAAATGTCACACCCCCAAACGGGGCCTGGACGGAATATGTGTCCGAGGGCGTGACGTCGTAACAATCCGATCACAAGGCAATAAAGAACGACCACTAATCATGGACGTTTGAAAAAGTTTACTCGTCGCATAAAATAAAAATAATTTTAAGTTTTACAACCCATAATAATTAAGTTAAAAGTAGCGGAAGCATAACAAAGTTTTGATAATGACAACGAGTAAATAATAGATAAGTCTTGAAATTGGCGAAGTCACATAGCACATAGACTCCACATAGCATCAAGAATCAATCCAAGCTAAGCACCTGAGAAAACATGTTTAAAACGTCAACATAATGTTGGTGAATTCATAGGTTTAAGTTAATACAAGAGTGGACCACAAGATTTCAAAACGTACGCGACTACTATAACAGATACAACATCACATAAAAAGTATTTACTGTTGCGCTAAGCTCATGACACTGAAGCTAATAATCAACAGGGGCTGTACATGCCTGTTCGCATAGTATTCCTGCCCTTAACCGGTTGTCCTCAAACCAAAGACACCTTAATGCTCAATCGACATGACATATATCCGTGTGTCTTCGTTAAGTGGAAATTTGGAACCATAAGCGGATATGGATAATTAGTCCAATATTTATTTACTCACTCCGGGCTCCATCAAACCGGTCTTCCGGTCGAGAAACTAAACAGTTATGATAATTTGGGCTTAGTAGTGGTTTGTAAAGCACTTAGGCAACACATAACATGTTATAAAATGCGTAAAGAAACCTGGAGATTTTTCGCTTTGTTTTTGTGTCCAATTTAAAAGCAAATCAATGTTTCTCACCCCATGGTATAATAGCATTTGTAAATCAGTAAAATTGTGGTAGGCTATGAACTCACCTCTGCAAGGTGATAGTGATAACCACATACAAATGATGCGATATAAGGAGGTCTTTGCCGCGTACCTAGGAGTAAATTGGGTATGACTTAGCATTCGTTCCAAGAAACAAAGTTAAGCATCCATGTTCATATTTAAAGCTCCAGTGTCTCTTGTTTGGTTTTAGTAATAAAAGACTTTGAAACTTTACCACGTCTTAGTTTTAAATCCCGACACTGCAAAAGTTACTATTTTTTAGAGACTTTCTTTTTAGGAAACTTTTTAGTTTCAAAACGTTTAATACGTCCCCACATTTTCTTAAGTTTCATTATTTTACAAACTTCGCTTAAACAATCTAATCAGACTATTCTTTATGTTTAAATCGCCTAAATGTCCAATTCGTTAACCATTTTTATATAATCTGCTTTTTATAAGGTTGTTATCTCTCAATCTATCCTTCATGACATTTTCTAGTTGTTCAAAACCTAGTACTTATCATTTCTATATGTTTTTGCTGACATTTTAAAAATACCCAAAATCAATCGAAAGTGACCCGGGAAACCCAATTGTTTATTATTCCAACAGCCCACTTATTCATTATTTTGCGAAAAATGTTTCGAGTTTCATTTGGCCTAAACTTGTTCGTTTTAAATCCGCTTTTAAAGTGTGATCTGTGAAATATTATCTATTCGAATTTAGTCTTCAAAAAACTACTTTTACGCCTAAATAAAAACCATTTTAATTTGCTCAAAACCACAAAACTAAATTCGGGACAGCAAGGTTGTTTGCCGAATTAGACCAAGACTCAAACCCAACTCGCATTGTAGTGCTTAATCATAGCCATTTCTTTATCACCAACACACCAAACCAACAAAACTAAACTTATAATCCATCCTAATCTCTATTGTTGCAACTCTCATCAAGTCTCAATCTCACCCAAGAACATAATATAAACATAAACTTAAGTGGTTTAAACAATGTTTACTTCCATTTTATAAAGATGACAAAATATTAACTTATTTTCTTTTGTAAGATTAACACAAACTCATGGATCTTTTATGAAAAACATAGATCTATAGAAAATAATGTATGAAACCAAGTAAGATTCAACGGAACAACTTACAAATCAGAAGATCAATAGTGAAAACACAAATGTCTATTACCCACAAACTATAGATCTATAAAAAACCCCAAATAAATCTTGCAAACCCGTACTTTTTAATTCTTGAAATCTTTGAAAAACAACCAACCAACACTTGGATCTACCTTAGATAACCTTAGAATTAAACTTAGAATACTTGGATCTTGCTAGAAATCAAAAGTTATGGAGTGGGTATGGTGTTGGGGTGGTGCCGTGAGCTAGAGAGCAAGGGGAGGAAGAAAGAAAATTTTTGAGGCTATGTGATGAATGATAACCCTAAGTGTGAGAAAGTGCTCTTATTTATAGTAGGAGAGTTAGGGTTTAAAGGGTTAGATGGTGCACACAAAGGACCAACACACACCAAAGGTGTGTGCACACCTTGGTTCGGCTGAATAGGGTCGCAAGGACCATATGGTTCAAGTTTTTCTAGCCAAGGTTCACTCAAGATGGATATGGTTCAAAGTTATGTCAATGTGTAAGAATTGTGTAAGTATTCACATGCAAGTGTTGTATGAGAAGTATACACATGAGAGTGACACTCTCATGTGTCATTTTCCAAGTTTATATGCACACATGGGTGCATGTTTCAAAAAAATATGCCAAATCTTTAATTTAGAGTTCAAGTATACATGTTGTTGTGGTTTAGGCGCCACATTTGGCTAGGGAAAAGAGGTGAACGAAATTTTTAGTAGTATGACACGAGAAATACGATAACTTGAGTTTACACGAAAAGATTTCGAGTTTTCGGGGTTCCGTTTGGTCAAAAACGCGAAAAACGCAATTTAAGGGATAAAACCCTAAAATTAATATCGGAAGTGATTAAAAATCACGAAACACTCAGGAAAGCTAAAATATCTTATATTAAGCCTAAATTAATTTTTAACCGATGCCGGAACGCGTCCGATGACGTTTCTCAGTTTTTACGCAGTCTAGTTCCTCGGTAAACTGTCGGATTTAAACGTAACGTATAAAATTTAAAGTAGATGCCTGGAATGGGTCGGAATACTAACCGGGAATTTACGGGGTGTGACACGATCAAAATCGGGTGGGGGAAACCCAACAAACAAGTCGGTAGGAAAATGAAATTTCCTAACTTTGACAAAAACGTCTTCGGCGACTCTTTAGGATAAGTAATTGATCGGTCCACTAACTCTAAAGTCTCTCGAAGGTGGTGTAAGTTCAGGCAGAGTAAGATTTTTCCAATAGAAAGATGGAATAAGATTTATGTCGCACATGTCGTGCCAAGGCGTGGCATCATTATTCCTGGGGGAAATTACATGGAATAAGAAACTTGCCGGGATCTCCAAGCTTTTTGGGAAGCTTTTTGAGAAGCATCGCCGAGAAATTCTCGTTCAATGGTATCTTAGCTAACTCAAGCAACTTTTCCTTATTCATGAGCAAACTCTTAATCGTAGGAGCAAATCTTGGCATCAAAAGTAAAGCATCCGCGAAACTAATGTCGAAGCGCAATTTGAAAGATTGGGATGATCTTTCCATTTTGATTCGAAAGCTTTATAAGGGACTTTTGATCATCACGTCGTGAAGGATATGGAATATTTGGCTTAGGTAAACTCTTCGGAATATCGGATTCCGGAATGGGAGTGGTTTTAGGTAAAGTCTTCGGAACATCGGGTTCCGGAATAGAAATGGGGATAACCGGAGGTGGGATTTGAGCGGTACTTCCTTGGAAATTTGTTTGCTCTTTATCCGTTGTCTCCTCGGTTTCTCGTTCCACTACCTTTTTAGGAGAAGGATTAGTAGGAATCGAGGGTCCCTCGTAAGCAACACCACTTCGAGTAGTGATCGCTTTCATCTCACCCTTCGGGTTTGGAATGGTATTACTCGGAAGAGTACCCGAAGTTGAGGCTTGGTTTTGAAACAATCCACAAATCATGTTTTGCAAATTATTTTGAAAAGTAGTTTGTTGATTCATCATGACGGCTTGTTGAGATTTTATCGTGTTTTGAATTTCATTCTTAAGGTCTCCTTTCAACGAGTTGATTTGATTTTGCATGTTCCTTAACATCTGATCATTATTCCTCTTGTAACTTGAAAAATCATTTGAAATCTCTTGTTGAACTTGATTATTAGGCACTTGAAAAGGTTGGTTTTGAAATCCTTGGTTTTGAAAATTTGGAGCATGATTATTTTGAGCTTGAAAACCTTGATTTCCATGAAAATTATTTCCCCGATTAAAATTATTCCCTTGAACTTGATTCTGATTAAACCTATTTTGACCATTGTTTTGCACCGGAGCAAAACCTGGTGGTGCCATTTGATTACTAACACGGTTTGGAGGGTTAACTTGATTGTAAGTACCCGTGGTCGCACAAACACTAGCCTGATTGTTATCGGTAGCCGGACAATTATACCAAGAATGGGCACCACCACAAGTAACGCAAGTTTCCTCAACCGCTTTAACCGGAGCGGGAGTGACAACTTTTTTAGAAACAATCTCGACTAAGGTCGAAAGTTGATCCGCAAGCTTATCAATTCTCTCATCCGTTTTACTAGAAGTAGCATTCATCCTAGAAGCATTTGATCTATTTCGTGAATAACAAACTTTTGATTTATTCTCAATTATGTTTAAAGCTTCTCTAGTCGTTTTACTCAAAAGATTTCCACCCGCCGCGACATTTAAGGAGTCTTGTTCATTCTCGTTTAAACCGTTATAAAAGGTATCAACTTGAGTTAACTCCGTAAATCCGTGATGGGGACAAGCTCTAAGCAACTCCTTAAATCGTTCCCACGCTTCACTAAAAGTCTCCTCGAATTTTTGTGTAAAACGATAAATTTAAGTGAGTGGTTTTCGAAGGAGGGAAAAATTGATTCACAAATTTGGTAACGAGATCCTCCCAAGTCAAGATTGAATTTGGTGGTTCTTTCTCGTACCAAGTTTTAGCGGCTCCCTCGAGCGAATATGGAAACATCATAAACTTAATCACATCGTTAGGCACATTCCTAAATAGTAGAGTCGAGGTAATCCTTTTGAAGCAAATTCGTCTTAATCTCAAAGTGATCGGTGTTGATTTCTGGTAAAACAATAGCTTCTCCGTACCCTTCCGTGGGTGCCCGGAGTAGCTCTTCCATCGTACGTTCTGCCATTTCAACAATAGTTTGAATCTCGGATTCGACTATGTTAGAAACTTGTCTTCTTCGACGTTTTGGAATTGTGACGTTTGAATTATTAGGATAATTGGAACGTCTAGTGCGCATGCACTATTTAAAGAAAATAGAAAACTGATTGCGTAGTTTTATATACCTAAAATATAATATAAAATAATATAATATAATCCCGAGAGTAATTAAGAAAGTTACCAAGTTACTCAAACTTACTTCACGGTAGCTCTTAAAAAAATTACTTTTTAAGGTGAGCCGTATCTCGTAAGTGACACAAATGGAAAGTTTTGAAATCTAATTCGGAGTGGGAACTTATTATGGATAATACCTCAATTGAAGGTATTATTTGTTGGCGTTCTTTTACCAACTTTGTTACTTTTTAAAATTAAAAGAGAAAATATTTTTTTGTATTTTGGTTTTTAATCTTCTATTTATACTAAAAAGAAAAGAAAAATATTTTTTTACTTTTTTTTATATTTTTAGATTTTTGATTTTCTTAAAAGCGTAACATTCGAAAACGAAAGGTTCTCCAAAACACGATCAACAAACTTCAAACGAGAGAATCTTAACACACTTCCCCGGCAACGGCGCCAAAAATTTGATACGCGTAAAATATATATAATATATAAATTTTATTTATATTTATATTAAAATTAATATATATATATATAATATTATAAAAAATATAATATATTTATTATATAAAATTAAAATAAATATTTTTAATATTATATATAATTATTAATATAAAATTTTAATAATATTAATAATTAATTAAAAATAATATTTATATTAAATTTATTTTATAATATATCACTTTAATTTTAATTTATGTAATAATTTTAAATATAATATATATATTATTGTACGGTGTAACTTTGATCTTTGGGTTAGGTGCAGTTTATTAAGTAATTTTTGGTACCGCCCTATGTATTGACCTATAGGGTCAGTGGAAAGTATTATGAACAGTATCACTGATACCACTATGTACTAAGTTGTGTCATTTGTGAATTCTCCCGCGCTGAAAACCCTAAAGAGTACAAATATGCAAAACCTACCCCACCCCCGCACGCCTGATCCCAATACACCCCCTCCCTAGTACTCCGTGTCCCCATCTCTCATCCCTAGTCCCTCTCCACCTAGATCCCTCCCACCCACCCTCCCGTCCTTCTACCCACCTCCCCCCCTCCCCCCCCTCCTCATCCCCCACCCCTTCCCCGTATCTGCAACTACATTCTACCCCCTATTCCACACCCATCCTTCACCCTCCTTTTACCCCCTATTATAACTCTATGATTTTTTTTTTTTTTATAATTATAATTTTTTGTTTAATATATACTAATTATTATAATTTATTTTTTTATAATTTATTACTTTATTCAATATTTTTATAATACTATGGAAAATTACCAATTTACCCTTGAGGACAAAGGTAAAAAGGAAATTCTACAAAAATATATATAATATAATACGTATATTAACCGGTAAGTGATTACCGGGTCGTATCCTAAAGAAATGTGAATTGATACCCTCGATTCAGTTTGGACAATGTTATGAATGATTTTCAACTTTTTGAATGATTTTCTACGACTAAAAACAATTAAAACAATTAAAAGCAAGAAAAATAACTAAACACTGGCGGTCGAAAAAAACGATGACAAAAATAAACCCTAATTAGCACCTTAACCTAGAAATTGAATTAATAATCTAATTCTATGAGTAAAAATAAAGGGATTTGCAAAATTTGAAAGCTTAACGATAAAATTTGAAAGAAATCACAAAAACGAATAACGGGAATTGAAAACCGAGCCCTAAAAGCTAAAATGCTCAAAATAAACCTACGAGAGTCAAACTAATTTTCCTACGTTCTTAATTGATAAAAGAAAATTTTCTAAAAAAATTTTATATTTTTTTGATTATTTTTCTATTTTTTATGATTTTTTAAAGTTTTTTAATGAAATATATGATATAAAATATATACTATATGGACTCTAAAAATTCTAAAAAAATGGACAGAAAATAGGCTTAAAACATTTAAATCCTAGGAAAAAATATAAGCAACGAGATGACAGTTATTATAATAAGCTGCGAAATAAGCTTTGACAGCTTATAAGGCTTATTTGCTAAAATGACTATAAGAAATTAAGTGTGCAAGGGTCTTATGAAAAAGACCTAAGGGCACAGCGGTAAGGAGTGGGAGTGTGTGTTTATAAAAGGGTTGAGGTGTTGAGATCGGGGGTTCGAGTCTTGTAACCACCGACTTCCACTTCTCTTTTTTTGGTTTTTATAAAAAACTTAAAGAACAAAAGTTGTTACGGACAATTTTTTAAGCTACTTTAATAAAAGCACTGTAAACTGAAACTCAAAAATAAGCTCTCAAAGAGCTTTTGAAAAAGCTATTTACAGGAAATGAGCTTTTAAGAGCTAAAAAGCTACTTCTCACTTAATAGCTTGCACACAACTCATTTTAAGCTCAAAATTCAATCTAAAAGTGTTCTAAATAGCTAATGATGTGGTTGAGAAGCTAAATTTAGATAAGCTAATTAAACTAACAAACACTTTAAAAACTAACTGAATTCTGAGTGGTAAGAAAGAGCAAACTGCAGGTAATAAGCACCTAATAATCCAAATAACAACTTAGCTAAATATACTCAATTAGCTTGTATGACGAAAAGCTGAACTTTTGAACAACTTTATTAAAATACCTATAAGCTACAAAGTTTAACCATAAAAAACACAATTATATAAGCTAAGTATCTAGATTAAGAACCTAAAATCTACTTAGTACTGTTTTTGTATTTTAAAGATTTTTTTAATGAACTTTTAAAGCTAAATTAACCTAAGAAATAAGTTAGAAATGTGAAAATAAGCTTTAAGCTACCTTATCCTATATCTAAACTAAAAACTTACTTAATTTTAGAAGCTAAATCCTAATTTGAGCTAGCTTAAATACTATGGAAAGGTAAGCTGTAGTAACAGCAGTTACTACTGCTGATGCACTTGACAAAATGGGCAAAACTCAAATGCAGGTGTCCTTAAGGGACAACCCTGCACTAGACACTCCTATTGAGTGTGTCTAAACTCAACATAAACAAGATCCAAGCTCAATGAGGCTTGGATCAAGTTTTTAACAAGCAAAAGAAAGGGAGAATTCCCCTGGTGCAGGAGCAAAGTGTTAAGCCTCTAAGTGATATTAAGCTTAAACTAATCCTACAAACTTGCTTAAAACCTAGTCAAATTTGAAAATCAAGCTAACCAAAATAATTTGCACAAATCAGTTTGACTTTAAGAGGTCAAACTGCTTTAATCCAAACACCCTTTTAACTATACTTATAACCATTTAAGCTTATGAAATGAAAATCTATTAAACCAATCTTAGATACCAGATAATAACTAGCTTATAATAAGACTAATAAGCATAAACCTATAAGCTAATAAGCCAGAAATCAAAAAGCTACACTAATCTACTTATTTTTTGTTTTTGATGACAGTTTATAAGAGATAAGTAAAAACTAAGATTAAGACTATTAAACTAAGAACTAACAGTGTTAAGCTAACATATTAAGCATATATAAGCTGAAACTAACAAGAATAAGCAATTAATAAGCAAATTAAGCAGTTATTAAACTAAGAAATTAAGACAAAAAGCTAAATAAGAAACTTACTTGAGCCTTAGCTAAACAAAGGCATTAATAAGCTCAAGTGAGCAATCTACAAGCTCTGGCTTATCCTAGATAAGCCAGTATAAGTCCTTGGAAGCTCTTCCATAGCTAGCTTCCCTTCCATAAGTCCACAGTCAATAAGCAAGGGTTCTTAAGCTGTATTTAGAATTTGAGTTGATTAAGGCTTAATTAAGCTCAATCACAAGCTTATAGACTTGTGAGAGCTAGTATGAGCTTATAAGAGCTTATGTAACAGTAGCTTAACATTTGAAGAAGATTAAGAACTTATGAGTAAAAACAAGAGCTTATGACAGATTATTTTAAAGTAAAAACTCAATTTCATTAACTAAAAACTTGATTACAATATTTAAAAGGAGATTACAAGAGATTTAAATGAAAATTACATTAAGCTAAATTTACTAAGCTAAAAGCTACCCTAGAAAAGAAAAGATGATCCCGTGTGTGTGTGGATGAAAGGCTTTTTATAGCCTTCAAGTGAACCTTCTAGTCCTCATTTCAGTTAGACGCGCCTCTCATCATTGGCCCTTAGATTCCTTTAATCATTGAGAACAATCCTTGGTTGTTGGATTAGATTGTCTCACACGGATTGCCAGCGTGGCAATCCGTGATTGTGACACCTTTGTGCTTCTTCTGAGAGTAAGATGAGTATAAATTTATTCGTTCCTTGTGTTTCCTTACTTGCCCGTGTGTCACATCAAGTGGGTTTTGGCCAATAGGAATCCATGAGTGACGTTTCTCCCTGCCATCGTGTACTTTAGCACCTGAATTGTCCTTTTTGTCCTTTAATTGGGATTTGCCCCATGGTTTTAACTGAGAGGGTAAATGAAGGAGACGGGTGAACAGTGGTAAAACCACTTTTCCCGCTTCTTTTACTTATAAAAGGGGTTGTTTGATTTGTTTGACCCGGGTGTTGACTTGGGTTTGGGCCGGGGTATAAGGAATTTGGGCTCAGACATTGGATTTGGTTAATATAGAAAGATAACGGTCGTTATCTTTTATTAATAAAAAGATAACGACTGTTAGGGCATTTAGGGTTTGTTTTGTAATTTGGTTTAACATGAAGGGCTATTTTGGGGATTTTGGATTTTGTGACTTTGACTAAGTTTGACCAAGTTGACTGAAGGTTGACTTTTTGACTTTGATAGCTTCCTCTTGGCTTTTTGCGTGCTCTTCCGTTCCCGTGTTCGTGTTTGCTCGGGCTTAACCGTTTTTCTTGTGGTTTTTGCTTTATCCGCACCTGCACATACAAAACACAAAAACAAGCATATCTTTGCCATTTTTATTATGTTTTTGGTCTTTATTAGGTTTATTTTGATATAAAATGGATATGTGTTTTCACACATATCATCCCTGCATGCCCTACCGCATACACCTTGGCTGGAGCATTGCCACCTCCAACTTGGTTACCACGTTTTTTGTTGTTCTTCAGCTTGGGACATTCCCTCTTGAAGTGTCCTTGGGCTCTACACTCAAAACAAGTAGGCTTCTGACCCGACCCAGTGCCCCTCTGATGGTTAGCATTGTTAGCATTTGCCGTACTTCTACAGTCACGAGCAAAATGGCCAACTTTGTTGCATTTGTGGCATTTAGGAGCACATGGACCATCGTGGTGATAATTGCATTTTGAGCATAGGGGTTTGGATCCCCCATATGGTTTCTTCTCAATAGTCCCTGCAGCATAAGCCCTGCCGGTGTTCTGCCTCTTGTTTTGGTGGTGTTGTTGTGGTTGTTGGTTATTATCTGGCTTTCTCTTGTTCTCTGTCTGACGGTCAGCAAAAGTGCGGATTCTCTTATCCATCACTTCGATTGCTATTTCAGTTGCCTCTTGCATTGTATTAGGCTTGGATGCTACTACACTTTCGTGGATCATGTCGGGTAAGACACCGACATATTTCTCAATCTTTTCAGATTCTTCAAGAAACATTCTACCATACAGCAATGCCAGTTCCTGAAAACGTTGGTTGTACCCTATTACATCGGTACCCTTCACTTTCAATTCCCACAGTTTGACTTTGAGTTTCTTAATCTCGGTCCTTGGGCAGTACTTGTCAGTTATTTTCTTCTTCAGTTCAGTCCCGGTCTTTGCATAAGCAATGTCATTACCAACAGTCCTAACGTGGGAGTTTCACCATGTTAGAGCATTTCCTAGAAGTGTACAAGTGGAGAACTTGATTTGATTTTCCACAGAACAGTTGCTTATGCAGAACACAATTTCCATTTTCTCAATCCATTGAGTCAATTCGACAACTCCTTCTGTGCCTTTGAAATTTAGAGGTTGGCACTTCATGAAGTCTGGGTAAGTGCACTCACGAGTGGCTCGCTCGTTTCTCCTAGCACCTGTTCCTGAATTGTGGCTGTCGACGCCATTCGTATTTGCATCACGTGCTGCCAAAGCGGCAGTAACGCCTTGGTTAATCATTGCCTGAAATTGGGCATTAGTGACATATGTGGTTTGGTTGTTTATGGGGCTATGTTTGACCTCGTGGCTCTTTTTGGTGCCATTTTCTTCAATCACAAGAAAATATAATACCCGTTAGATTTCGTAAAATCATAACCATGACATGACATATGCATAATAAGTAAAGTGAGATCACATCACACAGTGAAATATACAACTGAATTGTAATCAACAAAGATATAACCACATCAACATTCATTCACAACAAATTCGATTACAGACATGACATAATACCACCATTCCATATATAATTGGAAAACGTACATGATTGGTTCAGATACAAAATGATCACATCGATTAGGTTACAAGATAAAAGAATATACACAACCTAAAGCCATACTAGCCGGGATTGAACCCGTAATACATAGTAGGCCGTACAAAATAACTAGCCATAACATAATCTAGGAACTGCTACCAGCCTCCTCCGGTAGCTCTGGCTGTGCAGGACCTTTGGCGGGTCCCTGCTGTCTCTCAAACTCTGCCATCTGAGTTTGAAGTCTCTTTATCAGCTTTAGTGCCTCTGTGAACTGCTTCTGCCTCCTGTGATCTGCCACTAGCATCTCTGTAATCACCGTCTGTCTCCTACGGTCTGCTGACTATAACTCTCTGATCTGTGACTGCTGAGCTAACACTGTAGTACGTAGCGACATAACCTCTGCACGTGCAAGATCACTCACATCCATAGATCGTCCCCAAGCCTCTCTAGACATTCTAGCCTCAGTCTCCATGAGTCTAGCAGTACGTGCATGTGCACGCCTATCCCTAAACAACATGTTGAGCCGACCAGCCAATAGCTGTCACCCAGACTGCTCATCGTCTAACCTTGTATAAATCTCATCCGTGTCCTGCCTAACACTAGTCTTAAACACTGTCATATGTGGACCCAACTATGTGTCAGTACTAACTGGTGCCCCCTGCAGGGTCTCAACTATCTCATCCCACGAGTCGGTGATCCCATATCCAACATCCCTCTCTAGATCACACCTGATCTCCCTATCTATAGTAGCTACAAAACCATAGTCTGCCCTAAGACCTCCAGCCGGTCTAGCAGCAGCAGCAGACGAGCTCTCTCCGACCTCGTATGCAGGACCAAGAGCGATACCTAACCTCTTTCGAGGTGGTAAGGTAACCTCGGGTCTGTCCTCTCTACGGTCAGTAGAGAGTAAATGCAAGGGTGGTGTCCCTGATGATGGTGCAGCTGGTCTGGTGTAGGAGAGTATGATGGGTGGTGATACTGGTAGTGAATGGGACGTAGATGCGGCCTCGGCACTCAGCCGGATTATAGCAGCTCGATAGCCCAACGGACGAATAGGACTAGCAGGTGGTGATGGAGATAACACAGGCACTGGTGATGATATTGGTAGTGGTGGTGATACTGGTAGTGATGGAGATGGTATCGGGGGTAGTGGTGGAGAAGGTATCTAGGGAAGTGGTGATGACCATGGGGAGAGCGGTGATGATGGTGGAGTAGATATAGCGAGAAGTCTGGCAACCTCTGCATCGGACCATACTGGTGTAGGTACTGGAGCTAGAATAGAAATCCTAGCTGTCACACGATATGCAGGGTGTGGTGGTGGTGTGGCCGTAGACTCATCAGTCTCGAATGGCTCTGTCTCGTCTGCAGATGGGGACTGATCAGCAGCTGGTAAAGTTACAACCGCAGAGTTGGCAGGAGCTGGGTGCTCCTCCTCCTCCTCGTCATCAGCCTCGATGTTAACCTCATCATCATCCTCATCATCCTCTGATGACTCATCCTCATCATCGCCGTCCTCCTCCTATAAATAATTTCTTCAGTAAGAGGCATCGATAACTAGGAGTAGGAGTAGATGTAGAAGTAGCTTATTGCATTTTTTCTACTTAATATAATTTTCACTTAAAAGCTTTGTAATCCTTTTCAATATTAATAAAAACTCCGTTTGTGCTTAATTCTTCCTTTTTCATTTTTGCAAATTGATTTCATAAGTTGTCTTAATAAGCTAATAGACCTTTGATAAGCTACATTGTTTTTTTAGACTACGTTTGTTCACATAAGCTTTCCTGAGCTTATTTGGACTTAGCTATTCAGATTATAGAAGTTATTGGTTAAGGATTTGAATTTTAAGCTTAATTTGGATGATAAGCTAAATTTGGAAGAGCTTATGGGTATTTAGTAGTGCTTATTTAATAAGCTGGGTAGGATAGAACTTATTAGGACATTAACTACTCCTGTTTTGAGCAAGGAGTTGAGGTATTCTCCAGTTTTTCATTTCAAGTCTGCTTATTATTCTTGTTAATCTACTTTGCTTATCAATTAGCTTGTTAGTGCTTATTACTGCTTCAATTGTGCTAATTATGTCTTTTATATGTTAATTTCATTTAGATTTAAGCCTTTGAATATCTGTCTTTGAATATTGCTTAGTTTTCAAGTGTTGGTTAATTTTCTGTCATGAAATCCAAAAATAATAGCTTAATCTTGTTAGCTTATTGACCTGCCTATTTGCTTTTTGATATCTGTTTCTTAGGCATGTTATAAGCTGTGCAATATCTGGTATTAAGAGTTTGAACCTTATCTTTTAATTTTATAAGCTAAAAATGAGTTTTAATCTTCTAAAGGAGTGTTTGGGACATGACAGTATTAACCAAAGTTAATACTGTCAGTATCCCTTTAGTTCTTTAAACAGATTTTTAACTTCATTTTTTAGTTTATAAGACAGAATTTAAGGACTTTGTAGGTTAATTATAACTTTTAATAAAGTTTGTTAGCATCTGTGTTCATTAGTTTTGTTAGATTAGCAATTTAAGCTCAAGTTATTTTTAGCTGTTAGTTTTGTTCTTTTAGCTCTTAGTTTGTTGATTTATAAGTGTAGAAGTAATTATCTTTGCCTGCACATGTTGGATTTAAGTTTTGGTTCTTATTGTTGTCAATTGCATCAGCAACAAAAATAGATAAACTGCCATTTTAAGCTTAATTTTCAGAGGGTAAAAGTAGTTTTTAGGATTCGATTCTTATAGCACAAATAGATTTTAGGCCATTCTAGATAAATTATGGCTTATTTTAGTTTAAAAAGCTTATTTGAATACCTGTTTTAGATCTGCAATTTTTAATCCCGATCTTAACGATTCCTTCTGAGCAACGTCTTCGTTATCAAAATTATCACATTTTTATAAAGTGGGGTCTGCTGATGAACAGTAATTTTTTTACTGTTCATAGTTTATAAAATTACTTTTATAAACTTTAATTATCGTAAACGTCGTATTTTATTCGTTTTAGCTCCGTTTTTAGTAATTTTTCGAGCACGTTCTCATGATTGAAAGTTATTTTATTTATTGAAGGTTTAAAAAAATAAATGTTTTCTGTCATGAACCAGGTAAATTTATATAAAAGTTTTAGTTTTATAAAAGTATTTTTATACATTTTAAGTATATAAACTCGCGTAATTCATAACTTTTTCATTTTTAATAGAAAAAATACGTTTCTTATTGTTTTGGAATCCTAAAAAATGGTGTGGATGTAATTAAAATATCCACCTTCTGTTGAGATTTTTATAACAAGTTTTTATAAAAATTCTTTTATAACTCCGGTTATTATCGTAAAACTCGTAAACTACGTATCTTTTTCGTTATTAATCCGTTTTCTCGAGTGTTCTTACCTTTTAGAATCGTCACATGAGGTGTACTTTTTTGTAAATGTATACTACTGTCTTGAATTCGAAATCAAACAGCCCTTTTTAAATCCATTTGTATACTTATTTATATAACTTGTTTTATACACTTTTCAATTTAGTAAATTACCACAAGTCTTTATAGTCTTATCTTTCATATGTGTTACATATAATAATGTCCATACCTTGTCCATGAGTCCATATTATCAAGTCCTTTATAACACCATGAAATCACAACTTACTTGGTAAATTTTAATTACAAGTTTATAAGTAAAACCCTATTCAAACATGTTTTGCTACATAGAACTTTTATATTCCATAAAACCAATAGTGTACAAGACTTATACTTCCATTATATCATGATATTATCAACTAAATAACATATGAAAAAGTGTACAAAATGATGATCACAAGTAAAAACTCTTTTTACATGTTTAAAAGTCCTAAATGGTGATTTTTGCTATAAAGAACATATACACACATAAAATGATAAATGTAAAGACATAAAGGGTTTTAGGTAACCTTATGATGATGTAAAATGATAACCAAACATCAAAACCCTTGTTTAGATGAAAAAACAAACAGCTTACAAGCTTAGAAAATCAAAAAATTACATTAGAAACCTAATCTTGCTTTTCTGCTTCAATCTTGTAAACATTAAATAACCCTTGCAAACAATTAAGACGTTTTGATATGATGTAGTATGTGTGTCTGGACTTGGAAATCAAGCTATGGATTATGAAAGGGGGTTTGTTTGCCGTGGCTTATTAAGGAGAAAAGGGGAGTTGTGTGAAATTTTACTAAGTAAAATGAAGTGTAAGTGTTTCTCTTTCTAGTTGGAAAGTGTTATATAAGTCATTGGCTAGTCAAAGAAGCTTGTAAGAAAAGTTAGAGACATTATGAGGGTTTTTTGGAGCCATTGGTCAAAGATGATGGGAAGTATGGCTTGATTTAATGTGTAGAGATGTACAAAAGACCATGTGGTGAGTTTTTGTGATATTTCTTTGTATATATTCACATATATCCGGCCTATATGTATATGTATAAGATATTTGTGTTATTTTTGGGTATTGGGTATAAATGTGGGTATTTGTTGAAGCGTAGAAAAGTTTTGGTGGTTCCGGGTATGCCTAAACGTACTTTTATCGCGAAACGTAAATAATTTACGTAACCAATAAAATAAAATGAACAAAGTTAATAATTATACTTAAAATAATTACTTAACACTTGCTTGATGTAAATATTTAATTGTTTGATGCCTGTTTACATTGAACGATAATGTTTAGCTTACGCGAGAAGTCTGGCAACCTCTGCATCGGACCATACTGGTGTAGGTACTGGAGCTGGAATAGAAATCCTAGCTGTCCACGATTTTGCAGGGTCTTGTGATGGTGGTGTGGGGCGTATTAGGACTCATCAGTCTCGAACGGCTCTATCTCCTTCGCAGATGGGGACTGATCAGTAGCTAGTAAAGCAACAACTACAGAGTCGGCAGGAGCTGCGTACTCCTCCTCCTCCTCATCATCATCATCGGCCTCGATGTCTATATCATCATCCTTATCATCCTTTGATGACCATCCTCTTCATCGCCGTCATCTCCTTTCCAATGTCATGATATAATGTAAAGCTACTTCAACATTTTGACTACATGTTTTAGTCAATCTAATTGTGGTTAAAAAAAAAATTATAATTTTAAAGTATGAAATTAACTTGAAATTATATTGAACTCAAGAGATTGTGTTCATAACTACTTTAGTTACTATAATTATGTTTTCTAGTTAAGACATAATTAGGAAGTCCTTGAATTAATCAATGACTTATAACATAAAGTGTAACACCCCCAAAATGGGTCGCAGCGGAATATGGGTTTGGGAGCGTACTTCATAGATCAACAACACAAGATATATAAGAACGACTTTTAAAAATGTCGTTTAAAACCGATACATTGGATTTAGCAAAATGTTTGTTACAAAAAACCCGAAACTTTACTTGTTCATTGTTAAATTTTACAAAGATTCCAGTTCATAATAAATGTTCCTCCAAAATGTAATGCAACCAAATCTTTAATGCAAATGACTTCCAAAATAACGACCGCATCCCTTGTCTTGTACCTTATTGATCTTCTGAGATAACATGCTTTAAAACGTCAACAATAATGTTGGTGAATTCATAGGTTTGTAAATTGTATGAGTGTAGGACCGCAATTGTTTAGAGTGTGTATTGCATGGTATACAATATCCAAAACAGTAAGTATTGCATGGTATGCAATATCCAAAACAGTAAGTATTTCAAAGTTGCTTGCGTCCAATTGTAAAACAAAGCATGTTCTCACCCCAAAACTTATAAAACAAAATCATGTAAAATGTGGGGCTATGAACACACCTCGAGTGGATGAGTCTAACAATGTAAATCAAATGCGTGAAAAATGCGTCACAAATACGCCCGAGTGCAACCTAATAAGCATGTCTCACCCAAAACGTATAAATCATTGTATAATATAAACGTGGGGCTATGAACTCACCTTGAGTGAGCGTATATCAAGTATATCACAGAAAATGTGTCACGGTAATGATCAATGAAACCTAATCCAATATAGGTCGTATAAGTACTTAGACATACACTCTGACTCCGCGCGTAAACTCAAGCTACAAATGCGCGCTACGTCCCGTCCTCATATGCTGCAGTTAGTGACTCGCAACATCGCCGTTACCGTCAGTTGCAGTCGCATCTCTCCGCACCCCTCCGCCTGATTCCTTTAACAGACTGATCTCTCCCGCTTCCTCTCGCATACGAGGGTCACAGTCTGCTAGACCTACTCCTTACCCACCGCAGACGTCTCCATCAGTGCCTACGCTCTCGTTACCTCCGCTATATCCCCTACCAGAAGCACGTTGATCTTTCGCTGATTCATGTTAATCTTGTACGGCGGTCACTGACGTCTCTTTAGGTATGTGAATAAGTAGTCACGGCAGGGAGACATGTATTAAATAGATATCGTTCCTATAATATAAATCTTTTATTCTGATTCATTAAGAAAGATAGAATCACGTTGATTTTGTTTACTATTCGTACGCAGCAGCTACAGATAATCATAAAGTTTATTTTTGATTATTTATAGTGCTCGCAGTATTGATAAGAGCATAGAGAAACACGCAGAGTACTGTATGATGTATATTACGTGTCAGTTGAAACGTGTGTAGTATCGAATGAGTACTCTAAGAATCTACGGTGTCTTTTTGCTAGTCGTGTGAGGGAAGATAGAGAGCAAGGTAGTCGTAGAGTGGTTTAACTACAACCATGTATATTTCTATATAGCTAATCACCATCTAATTGTTTTAGTGAAATCATATTTATAAAGTTAAAACGTTTATAAATATACCTTTGGTAAAAATGACATAACTTTAAAACGTTTCAAGTTCGTTTCTTGCGTTTCTTATGTCCACGCTTTCGTATTAAGACGACGTATCAAAATATGACATTTTTGTATTTCATGTCCTCTGATGAACAGTGATTTTTATTGTTCATACCATTTATAAACTTATTTTTATAACTTAAATTAACGTAAAACTCGTAAGCGTCGTATTTTATCCGTTATAGCTCCGTTTTTAGCGTTTCTTTCGAGCACATCTTCGTTATTGAAAGTTCTATTAATTTATTGATGTTTTCAAAATATATGTTTCTGTCATGAATAGTAACTTTTATAAAAATAGTTTTATAAAAGTATTTTTATACATTTTAAGTATATAAACTCGCGTAATTCATAAATTCTTCGTTTTTAATTGAAAATTTACGTTTCTTATTGTTTTGGAATCCTAAAGATATGTGTGATTTAATAAAAATACCAAACCTTCTGTTTGTAGAATTTTTATAACAAGTTTTTATAAAAATTCTTTTATAACTCCGGTTATTATCGTAAAACCTGTAAACAACGTATCTTTTTCGTTATAAATCGGTTTTTCGAGTTTCTTACCTTTTTGGAATCGTAATGAGATGTAGTATGTTTATAAAATATAAAATCCATGCCTAAAAATTCATGCCAAAACAGCCCCTAAATATCTTTTTGAGTTTATTTGTATAACTTTGTTTTTATATACTTGTTATTTAGTAAACTACCACAAGTCTTCCAATATTCTTAATATACTATGTATTACATATAATAGTGTCCATTTGTCCATCATATGCCCACATGATTCCATGATATCAAGATTAACATGTCATTAACATCACATGAAATCAATAACTTTCCTTAAGTAACTTTACTTACTAGTTTATACATATACATTTTATGCTTTAACAAACATGTTACAATACTTATAATCCTATTATATCATGATATTACCAATCACATAACATATGAAAAAGTATACAAAATGATGATCACAAGTAAAAATTCTTTTTACATGTTTAAAAGTCCTAAATGGTGATTTTGCTAAATAGAACATATTTACACATAAAATGATAAATGTAAAGACATAAAGGGTTTTATATGTCCTTAATATGATGTAATATGATGAACCACAATATCTAAACCCTAGTTTAGATGATAAACCAAATCTTGCACAACTTGAAAATCCTAATTCCAATTAGAAACCCTAATCTTGTTTTTCTTGCTTCAATACTTGTAAACCTTTGACCAACCCTTCAAAACACCTTAGGTTATCATAGTAATGATGTATAAGTGCTTGTATGGTCTTAGAAAATCAAGCTATGGATTTTATAAAAGGGGGGTTTGATGCCGTAGCTTATGCAAGAGAGAAAGAAAGAGTTGTGTGAAATTTTACTAAGTAAAATGAAGTGTTAGTGTAACACCCCCAAAATGGGTCGCAGCGGAATATGGGTTGGGGAATGTTACTTCATAGATCAATAGCACGAGATAAGAGAACGACCTCTATATGAGTCATTTAAAATTGATACATTGGGTCAAATAGACTTGTTTGTTACAATAGCCGAAGCTTAAATAGTTCATCCATGAAAAGTAAAGATTTTAAGACATAACAAATATTCCCAAAATGTAATGCATCCAAATCTTTATAGTAATGACTCCAAAATGGTGACCACCAATGTATCCTTGTTTCCCGTACCTTATTGGGTCAGGCCAACGACTCCTTCAATGCCTTTGAAATTCATAGGCTGGCACTTCAAGAAGTCAGTGTAAGTGCATTCTCGTGGAGTAGGCACTTGCCTTCTTCCACCAGTTCCTAAACCATGGCTGTTATCGCCATCTCTGCTTCTGCTTGCATCGCGTTCTGCCAAAGCAGCAGCAACGCCTTGGTCAATCAAAGCTTGGAGTTGAGCCTCAATGACTGTTGTGGTAGGTGTGGTTGCGGTGGCGGGTGTTGCCCTCGTGGTTCTTCTTGGTGGCATTTTCTTCAAAATCACAAGAATATAATACACGTCAGATTTCACACAATCATAAACGCAACATGACATATGCATAATAAGTAAAATGAGATCACAATCCATCGTGAAATATACAAATGTGAAAGTGAATCAAACAATGCATGAATAAATCAAAATACCACATTTTTTTTTAAACAACAACATCCGATAATTCATACAATGATGGTCCTGATTAAAACATGTTCCAGTACAAATGGATTAAAAAACTGAAAATATGGACCTAAGGCGATGTTAGCTGGGGATCACCCATAATACTTAACACGCCATACAATGATAGCTAAAAAGATAAAACAAAAGTCCTTACAGCCTATTAGCTGGGAGTAACCCATAAAACTTAATAGGCTATACAGGATAGCTACAGATGATGCATGACTAACTGCTGCTGCCAGCCTCAGCTGGTCCATTATGGGGCTCTGGGTCTCTAGCCTCTAGTGTCTCAATACGTCCAAGCGCTGAAGTCAACCGAGTCTGAAGTGATGTGGTATGAGTTAATCAATCGTGGCAACCTGTGCCTACTGTGTCACATAAACATGTGCCTTTCTATGGCTGCACTCCTCTCCTCAGAACTAGTCCATGCTATACGAGCATATACAGCCTCTCTATCCATAGCCAAAGCTGTGCGGCGGTGGTGTAGTCTATCTATGTATAGTGTGTTGACTAAGGCTCCCAAGTAAGCCCGGTCATCATGTGCCTCCTCAAATCGTATCTCAAACTCCTCAGTCCTCTGCCTAACAGTAGTATCAAGCTCTGTCACTCTCTGTCGACCCCTCCAAGATGGTCGGTGCTATCTCCATCCGATCGGCCTCAACAATCTATCCCAAGTGTCATCACTGGGTAGGCCTGGCTGTCTCGCTTGGCACAGCGCTGAACTCTACAGGATCTCGTTATCCGGGAGCTGGGAGTAGTAAGACATGCTCTCTCCGAGGCGACATCTCAGCTCAGGAAAATCAGTCCTGGGGGGAAGTAGGTAGATGTATGAGGGTGGTGATCGCAATGCCAGCTCTCTTTCTGAATCCCGGTGCCCTATAGCCTAATGGTGCCCTGCTTTCAGTAGGGGCTAGTAGTGAGTGGTGATGGTAGGGTAATGGTGAAGGTGGCAATAGGTAGTGTGGGTGAAGGGTGCCGGCAGCATGCTCAGCAATCGTGCCTCCATGGATGCCGAATCGGTGCTCAGGATTAATGACAGTCTTCCATACCCTAGAGATGTGGTTGGGCAAAGGAGGATCTGATCTGAGGTGGTCTAGGTGTGGGTGCATCGCGCACTCACGCGCAGCTCGAACGCGCCTTGATCTCAAAAACAACGACACCATTAAAAACACAACCCCCACATAGACGCGCGCCCCCCCAACCCCTCCCCTTCGGTCCACAACGGACTACCCGGGTCTCGGTCAGGCCTGGTGCTCCTCCTCACTCCTCGTTCCTCCTCGTCCTCGAAAAAGGCTCCTCATCCTTCATATCCCAGGTCATCATACTCAGTGATCCTTCCAGCGGCTCTATCATCCTCCCATCCCCCCTCCGTCAGTAGGGTAATAGCATGCTCATCTCGGAGTCCTCCCTTGCGATCAGACACTACAGGTACATAGCCTGGTTGATTGGGCTACCGGTGATAGCATCATCGGGTAGAGGATGGTCCTCCATGGGTGCCTCATCCTCTGAAGGTACTAAGTACTCGGGGTACTCAGGCTCCAGGTAACTTATGTTAGTCAAATGGGTGATGGTGGGTGCTCAGGAATCAGGGCACATTGTAAGGGGACTGTTCGGGTGCTCAGGGTTCCAGGCATTTTAATCAGGGGATGGTGGTCTATGGCTGCTATGGGAAGTCCTTCGTATCCGTAATACTCGATGACTCGTGGGAAATCTCCATCGGGTATTCTCCTCGTAGGCTCCCAAAAGACTCTCCATGCGTTCGCGAAGTTCAGTGTAAACAGTGGTATAGGTGGACAGCGGGATGAATACTTTGCAGAGACATGTGCAGGAGATAAATAAACTTATATAAGTATATTATATAAGACCATCATAGTATATATGTAGTATAATATAAACATGTATACATATCATGAAAACATATAGCATAACCAACTCCAACTAATGCAACAGCAATAGTGTATGTGTTCCCTGTGAAAAAACTTTTGTCTATGACTGCAATGTTTTTGAAAATGGTTTTTTGTCCATAGTAAAAACATTTTTGGACCTGGTTCTCTATTACCTAGGACTCTTGATGCCAATACTGTAACACCCCCAAATGAGGTTAGCAGGGGAAATATGGCTTTGGCGATTCAGTGTTACTTCATAGATTCAATAGCACCATGATGTGAGACACGACACCTCTTATGAGTCGTTTTTTAAAATTGATATATGGACATTAAATAGACTTGTTTGTTAACAAATAGCCGATGCTTAAATAGTTCATCCATGAAAAGTTATGATTTTTAGGAGCATAACAAATCATCCCAACTATGTAATGCATCAATCTTCCTTGTATAGTAATGACTCCAAAAATGATGACCCACCTAATGTCATCACTTGTTTCTGTACCTTATTGACCTGAGAAAAAAAGATGCTTTAAAACTGTTCAACATAAAGTTGGTGGATTCATCAAGGTTTAGTAAATGTATAATATTAGGACCACAAGATTTCCAATGTAAGTAACAAGTAACACTTAAAATATTCTTAAAGAATTACGAGTGCAACTAAGCTCATGACAACACAAAGCTCGGCATATATGTATGCAATTTTAATGCACTATATGTCTCTATATAGTGTTGACTATGTAGATGTTTAACCCGCAACATCCCCAACATTTGGTTCCAACGATTGATATACGTTCGTTGTTCTGTTACTGTCGAAAACCCGATGAGCGCTACTAACCCGAAAGGGGATGTCAATCCCAAATAGATTCTATTGCATAAAATTCGCTGTCGCTAACTAGGCATTTGACCAGTTCATGATTAGTGGGCAATGTGGGTGTTACTACTCTAGGCAATGCCGTAATATGTTTAAAAGTGTTCTTGCCGTCCAAATTGTAATACAATTGCATGTTTCTCACCCCAAAGTGTATAAAACAATATTAATTGTATAAAAGTTGGGGCCTATGAAACTAACTGTAAGTGAATGGATTATTTTTTTCTAAAATCATCTGAGTGATCGCCTCGGCAATTTGAATGCAACATTAAATTAATTATGGGTCGTATGAGTATAATGTGTTTTTCATTATAATTTAAAACATTCACCTGATCGTATAGTTACCACCACTAAAACTCAATAGTTTAAATTTCTTTAAAAAGTTAAAACAATTAATTAACTCTGTACTTTGTTAAATACATTATAGTATATATACTTATTGTACTCGTAAAGAATAATATCTATTTTTTTTTTACATAAAACGATCATTTGTAAAAAAATGTTGATTTATATGATTTAATAATGATATGTCATTATTAATTTAATTGTTTTTATAAAAGGTTGTATAAAAATAAAAGTAGTGCGCGCGAGTTTTAAAACTTCATATCTTTATCGTTTCGACTCCGTTTCATACGTTTCTTATGTCCATGTCTTCGTATTAAAATAATTTATCAAAACATCATATTTATAAGATTTAAACCTCTGATGAACAGTAACTTTTACTGTTCATCACAGTTTATAAAAACTATTTTTATAAAATTAATTATACGTAACTTGTTTAAATCATAACTCGTTCATTATAGTTCCGTTTCTCGAGATCCTTATGTCCTTGGATTAGTATTAAGATAATTTATCAAAATATTATATTTAGAAGATTTATATCCCTGATGAACAGTAGTATTTACTGTTCATAACAGTTTGTAAAAATTGTTTTTATAGAATTAATTATATATAACTTGTAAAATACGTAACTTGTTCGTTATAATTCCGTTTCTCGAGTTCTTTATGTCTGTGGGTTCGTATTAAGGAATTTTATCAAAATATTACATTTATGGAATTTTTACCTCTGATGAACAGTAACTTTACTGTTCATCACAGTTTATAAAATTGTTTTTATAAAGTTTATTTATATATAACTTGTAAAATCCATAACTTGTTCGTTATAATTCTGTTTTTCGAGTTCCTTACATGCTCACGATCCTTGTAAAGAGCACTATTTTTATAAAATATAAAACATAGGGTCTATATTTCGAATCCAACAGTAGCTATAAAATAAAAATTAGGGTTTTTAATTAAACAAGTTAGTTTGTATTTATTTTTACTTAAAGACCTTGCACCATAATTTCACCAAGTGTTGTACCGTATATCTTACATGTATTTAGTCCTCTAAATGTTCATGTCATTTGTCCATATGAAATCATCAAGTACTTTATATAACTTCAAAATAAATCTAGGTGGTGATTAACTTATGCAACAAGTATGTATACAATAGAAAATAAATGAATGAGTATTGAAAACTTTAAATAGACCTTATAGAAGTCAAGTGGGATGATGAACACAAGATGTAAACCCCAATCAAGCCTTTAAAATCAAAACCCTAATCAAGAAAACCCTAAATATGTTTTCTTGATAATTCCTTGTTAAACCCGAATCCAAGCTTGCCAACACCTTGAGTAACCTTAGGTAACCTTAGAATGAACACTTGAACACTTGGATTGCCTTGAATGCAAAAATTAAATGAAACCCTAGCAACCCAAAAGTGTGCCGTGGGTTTTGAGGAGGGGGAAAGGAGTTTGATGTATTTTTTTTGTAAATGAAAAGAGTATAAGCTAGTTACTTATGACTTTCCTTTTATAGCACAAGCAAAACCATGAAACAACCTTAAATCCAAACCATGAGCTTTGAAGTGGTTTAAGGACAAGTGTAAGAGCTCTCCTCCTCCCTAGGAGGAGGGTACAAGTGACAAGCCAATCTTTAGTAACTTGGGTCCAAAGTACATTAGTGTAAGATTTCACATGTGTAGAAAAGGAATTAGTGAAAGTTTTGTATTTATTTCTTATGTAAATACTCATGTCCGGTTTTAGGGAGTTATAGGTAAATAAAATAAGTAAATTTTGAGTATTGGGTATAATCGTGGGTATTTGTTTGAGTATAGATAGGTAAAGGTGCTTCCGGGTACGACCGAATGTAATTTATTGCGAAACGTAAGCGTTTTACGTGACCAACAAAAATAAATTACAAAAAGTTATAAATTATACTCCTAATAATCATATAACACTTGCTTGATGTAAACTTTAATTTGTTTGATGTCCGTTTACATTGAACGTTGATTTTTAGTTTACGCGATTTAACTATAAGATAATAATTAAAAGCGAACGCGTAAAACTCTAAAAATAAATAATGGAATTTATTAAAGTTGTAAATAACCTGAAAATGAGAAATGTTACACAAAGGACCCCATTACACCAAAGATTGCCCACAAAAAGAATAAGGGAAAACCCTAGAAGAAGCTTACTACACGTAATTTGGTAGACCTTTTCAAGGAGGGGGATATAGAGCAACAGCTCCGGGGTACTATCAAAGGAACAACGCAAATCCTTCGTATCTAGAACGGAGGCAATCTATGAAAGAAACCCTGAGCAAATTCATGAGTGAATCAGCAAAGAGACATAAAGAAAATTCCAATTTGATCAAAGAAATCCGAGCTACGACAGATGCTGCCATAAGGAACCAAGGAGCATCAATCAAAACTTTAGAAATACAAATCGGGCAAATGAGCAAGGTACTACAGGAAAGAGGATTTGGAAGCCTACCAAGCTCAACTGAAACAAACCCGAGAGATCAAGTCAAGTTGATTTCTACCACTATTGAAACGGATTCACATTCGATACGCCATATTGGATCATCCTAATATGCCGTATCCACTGGACAGAACAGTACATTGTTGTACAAGCCAAGACAAACGACGGTTCCTTTTCCAAGTCGTTTGGAGGATCATTACTGTGAAGAAGAGGGGAAATATAGACCAAAATTCACGAAAGCTTATGAAGCTTTAAATATCAAGAATACCATACCCCGAAAGGAAAAAGACCCAAGAAGTTTCACTTTACCTTGCTTTATTAACTTTCTGTTTTGACAACGCCCTTGTTGACTTAGGAGCTAGCATTAGTGTTATGCCTCTCTCGACCTACCTTAACTTAGGATTAGGCGAATTAGCTCACACTAGGTTGACAGTGGAATTGGCAGATAGAACTGTGAAATATCCAAAAGGAATAGCTGAAAATGTACTAGTAGGAATTGGTAAATTTACTTTCCCATTTGACTTTATAATTCTTGATATGCCCGAGGACATCAAAGTGCCCTTGGTCCTCTGAAGACTATTTTTGTCTACCACCCATGCTAAGATTGATGTTTACAAAAGAAAGATTACTTTAAGAGTTGGGGAAGAAAAGATTATTTTCAAAAGTGTTAAACCTGCTAGTAGTATAATTAAGAGGGTCTACATGCTAAGTTTGAGAGAAAGAATGGAACTTGATTTAGAAGCTAGGCTTATGGGAGAGACTTTGGTGTTAAATAGATCATTAGACCCTTTCTTGGAAGATTACATTGAATTAAATGATCTAAACGAACCATTTGAGCTTAGGAGAAATCAAGGAGATGATTTGATGCCCACCATTGAGGAAAGTGAGGTAATGGAGGAATTTAGAACTAGGAATGAAGATCTTGATATTGGAATTGATGATTACCCTAGTTATTGTGACGATGATAAAAAGATCCATATAGATTACGCCCACAACTTAAAGTTTTCATGCATGATAGGATTTGAATTTACACACCTCAAATTCTACCCATTATTGTATGTCAATGTGATGTCAAGAAAAAATTCCATAATTCAATAATGAAAGATAAGATGGTGTACAAATGGGATAATGTTATAAGAGCCGTAATGAATGTGCCTATTCTTGTTGGAACCTTTTTCGTTGTGACTGAATTTGCAGTTTTAGAAGATATGGATGCTTATCGTGATGAAGGAATAGGCGATGTTATTGTTGGCGAACCGTTTTTAAGAGAAGTTGGAATTAAAGCAAAACGTTTCGAAGGGATTATTACCCTTTACAATGGTGATGATGAAGTAACTTACCAAATGGTGCGATCACATATGAGGTTTAAAAACCACACCAATGAGCAATGCAACAAGATCCCACCATTACTAAAGGTAAGTGAGAAATATATGGAGAATGGAATCTCGCATGCATATCAAAAGCTTAAGGGGTTCTACAAAGGAGTTTTGAATCTGGGACCCGATTACATTCGAGATGCGAAGATGGAAGAATGGCTCACACGCGGGCACATTAGCGTGCATGAGATGGGATGAAAGGAAGCTGAAGAAAAGTCTAACTTAAACACTTCGATGTAAACAAAAGTGCTTCTCGGGAGACAACCCAGATTGTTATTTAATTTTGTTATCGAGTCTGTCTTCTCAGACATCAATACGGTGTATCCACTCCATACCATACGGCGTATTGATTGTTTGGACGTTATCAGTATTTATTTTTTATGCACTTTAAAAACATTATTGTCAGTTCTTCGAATACGCCGTATTCATTAACTTGATACGCCGTATCCATAGTCTGACTCATATTTAGTTTGTTTAGTTTAGTTTAAATTAACCGTATGTACCAAGATAGGAATGGACCTGTTTTTCTTATATTTTACACAAGACCTCGTGAAAGAAATATCGACGAATATTGGTGGAGAATTTTCAAATCTGGAAGATCTTGAAGTGTTGGAGTCTTGAAACCTCAAGACGGCTGTTCAACACGAATTATTTCTCATAAACGCAACTTGGAGAATCTACCGAGCAAATATCAAGGGTGTTTCTCATTCTAATTCTTTTTAAATTCTCGTATTTAATGTTTTATATATACAACGAGGACGTTGTATAATTCAAGTGGGGGGATGGAATTAGAATGTTTACTTATCCTAATTTTCACATTAAAATGCTTAAATTATGCTCAAATTTAAAAAATTTTCAAGCATACTTTTGTGAAATTACATGTTGAATAACCCGCACACAATAACCCTTATCAGATATTGTGAGGATTTAACCTTTCTATTTCCAAATGTTTACCCAAATTCCATAAAATATGAGTGTGCCGGTGATGTTGTAGACTTTAGAACTTGGCTTGGTATATCACTCGAGACCGCAATGATAAGTACTATGGATTTAGATGGAGTAACTTGTTTAAATTGGTAAATTTTAGGATTACACCCAAATCGCCTTTACATGTTGCTTATTAACTAACTACACCAGTTAGTTAACCTCCCGTTTAAAACCCTTTCCACTCTCATCTTTAGAGTGATGATCCACTAGAACAACCCGGAGAGCCAATCCTTTAGGAATTTACACCAACTATTTGTTTCGTTACACCCTTACACCTTAACCTACCCTGTTAGATTAAGTTTAATTTACAGTTGCTAGTTACTTAAAGTGTAAAGTTTGTATTTCTTGAGTCGTGTTATTTTCTATCTTTAGTTCGGTTGGAAATTTACACATTGCAAATGGGAATGTATATTAGTAGTCAAAGCTCATGTGATTTTACTACCGTCATAATTATTGATGAAACCGAAGGACGAAGAACTACTGAAGGAATTATCCAGAATTGTTATGATCGTGAAGATGGTGAAACTACACCGAGATTTGAATGTTGGTAAAAAAATCGAAAAATAAGAAAAATACAAAAAGAGAAAGAAAGTTTGAAGATAATCGTTTCGCAACTACTGAAGGAATCACACGAAGGATCGATTATTCGTTAATACATATACGCAACAAAAATCAACGATGTAAAGTATTGTACGAAGTGGAAGATATCGCCACTTACCTTGTAGAGTATGTAAAGTTTAGGCATGATTGAAGAATGTTGAACGTTAGGGGACGCAATCTTAGGTTGTTGTTTTTGATTGATGATCAAGACGTTGTAAATAGTTGTGTCTTAAATCATGGTAACGGTCAGGGAAAAAATGTCTAGCAACTTGTACTTTAGGCTTAATCTATTTGTTTCTTGGTTTTTATTTAACAACAATTTACTTCCCTCTCACCTAATGATTAGCCGCTGGTTTTACGCGAATGAGGACTTGTTCGAGCATGCATGTCTATTCCGTCGTTACGGCCATGTATGCATGTCTTAGCTGCCTCGTTGGTTTACGACTTTTGGTGAAAGTTAGAAGGTTCCTACCCTATATCATTCTTCATCCTAACTATTGGTTTTAAATTTCGAATGTGGAGGATGTGATCGAACACACATATCTATTCCGTCGTTACGGCAATGTATGTGTGCTTCAGCTGCCTTGTTGGAGTGGTACTTCTGGTGAAAGATTGTAGAATGATCAACCGTAAGCCTTTCCATACAAAAATCCATATTTACCTTTATAAACTTGTTACTCCTTGGCTTTAGTGGTGGAGATGTGTATCCTTTCCAAGCTTATGATAGAATACTCATCACGACCGAGAAATTGAGCGAATTAGTTACATGTTACCACATAGATTATGTTAGGATTTATAGATTTGATGAGACAAAAGAAACAAGTAATGAAACAAAAGAATCAAAATCGTTATTAAAGAATTCTACAAGATGTAGGAGAAATATGAAGATTCTGGAAGATCTCTTTAAGAAGATAAAGATAACAGAAGATCAAGTTAAATGTTTAAAAAATTTATTAATATATTTATACTTATCTTTTGTAAACCTAGATATCTCTACTATATAAAGAGATATCAGGCGTGTAGTTTTGGGCATCTAGAAAAACATGTGTGTGTGTACACTGGATCAATGTAGACGTCTAAGTTTGTGTGGTGTAGCCTCAAGGTCAAGGTAACTTGATCCTGTTACAGATTAGTTGTAACCGTTATATTCTGATCAAATATAATTGGGGCTTAGAGTGTTTGATAATGAAGAAAAACCTTGTTGAATAACTTTGTTCATTATGCTATTTCGCCCCTAGTGGCATATTCTTTATGTTCAGTGTTATTATTATCCTAGATATAAGATTCTAAACAAACTGTGCTTAAACGAATCTAAGGAAATTCTATCAGATACCACAATTGGTTATTAGAGCCTCGTGGCTCATGATATCTAGGATCACAAGGTGGTGTTGATGTCGAATCTATGAAGAAACAAGTGACGAATTTTTTGTTTTTTTGTTACGTTCAAATTCACTGCAATTAGGGTTTTTGCAACCCTAATTCTATAAAACAGGAAGTATTGTTTCTAGTCGTGCATCCAAGATCATTATGTTGTTTGTTCTTATTCGTTACTTGGAAGCTACACGTGATAGATGAAGTTGAATATTAGGGTTTTTTCATAAAATCCTAATTCTGTAAAGGAAGAACAATGGTGTTGGTTGTTCCTATGTATTATCAGGTTTGGTTTTGGTTCAATTGTGGATCTTTTAAACCCTAATCTGTTGATCTAAAACCCTAAGTATCGATCGAGGGTTCATACAAGAAAGGAGACAGGAAGTGCTGTGACAAATAACGTTTCATAGAATGTAAAGGAGGAAGGAGTAAACAGAATTAGTGACAGACTTGTGACAGCTTTGTGACACTTAAAAACTGTATTGTCTGGATACTTAAATAAAATGAGGTATTATTTAACAGTGGTAATTGGTTAATACTGCTGTCACGATATTCTTAGTGTTGTCACAGGAAACATTAAAGCTGTTACAAGAGGAACTACTAGTATTCTTGGATTCGAAGGCATGATTTAAACTAGCAGCTTGGATGTTTAATTGACGAATACACATAAGAAGGTTACTAGTAGCAGCAACACATGGTTCGATTGGTTATATGGTTCATTGATCTCAAAGGTAAACAATATTAAAAGGTCTATACTGCCAACATTATTTTTAATACTGCTAAAGTAATGTGGGTTTGTACTGTTTGGCTTCAATCGTTAGGTACTGCCTTCATTATGTGTTAATATGCTAGCTTCTTGAATTAATACTGCTAGGATTGGGTATGAAATTGAGTTAGTACTGTCACGAATGAGAGTTTGTGCTGCTCGTTTGAAGGTAAGGCTTCATGTTATTGGGTTCGAATGAAGTTTATGCTCCTAGGGTTTCGAGTACTAATATTCTTTGTGTAGCCAAGGGGAAGATTAATATTGTTGCTTGTTCGTTTTGTGTGTTGGTGTGTATATTACTATGCCTATTTGAAAGCAGTTAGTATGCTTTTTTGTAGACAGATTATCGGGACAACACAGGTACAGAGGATTATCGGACAACACAGAAAAACTCAAGGTTGTTTGATTTTGTTTTGATTTGGTTTTCAATTTGGAACATGTTGGTTTCAACACACACACACAGGTTGATTGTTAGTTTGTTTAGAAGATTCTTGGATAAACAGAAGGATTTTTGGTTTAAATGTTCTTAAACATTTAAAGGCTCATATTTATTGGTATAATTGGTTACGAATATGATTAAATTATCACCTATTTGAAGTTGAAGTGGAATTACTTGGGTACGTGTTCTTATCATATCTCAAATGGCTTACAACATTTGGAGGTAACTTGTTTGTGTTTTCAATGTTGTGACGAAGACTTGTCAAAATCTAGCAAAGGTGTGTGATCTACAAACTTATGGTGCTCAATGCTCACATTTGCTATCACTTAGTATGTGTCTCATAGAAGATGAGGATTATTGGTTTCAAGAGAGGTAGATCTACTTATATTTCACAGATTTATTTATAATTTTGAAGTCACGTGGATAGTACAAGATATAAGACACAAGTTTGGGTTGTTCTACTTCAGCATCAAGTTGGTTATACTTAGTTTTCTTCATCAGTGATCATTACATAGAGCTTACAGAATTGAAGATTCAAGAGATGGTTAACATATGGGTTTCAGGGGAAGCTTATTGACAAAATGTTTAACCATCAGGATATGTTCATGCACCACTTGAGGTGAAAGGTTTCATTACTACTGCTAGTTGTTTATTACTACTGCTAGTTTAAGTTTCTACTGTCTTGAATTCATTATTCTTATTATGCGTCATGGAGGGTAATTTGAGACATTGGAAGGTGGATTAGTAGTGTAGTATATAATTTGTAGTTGTAAAGATTCAAGTTGCTTATCTTCATAAGACCCCTATTGGATTATGACAAAAAGGGGAAGAAGATTACAGAGATATGATTTGAAGCTTATTATGTGTGGTGGCATGGCATGGTACAAAGGAAATCTACTTAAGGGGATGTTTGTTTCATTCAAGGAGATCCATGATCTCAACTTCAGGGGAAGCTTTGGCTTTATGATGAAGTTTGTACAAGAACATGTTTGTTTTGTCATCATCAAATAGGGGAAGATTGTTGGGATTTATAGATTTGATGAGACAAAAGAAACAAGTAATGAAACAAAAGGATCAAAATCATCATTAAAGAATTCTACAAGATGTAGGAGAAATATGAAGATTCTGGAAGATCTCCTATCATAAGCTTTGTCCAAGCTTTCATTTGATGAAGTAGAAAAAATTTCAAATAGATGTTTTAGAACATTTTTCTGCATCTTCTTGGATTCAACATTACCACTAAATCTCGATTTAATTGCCTCCCAGAGTGATTTAGCATCAGCAACATTGTGAAACTTGAGGAGGTATTCATCAGGTATTGCTAAAAGTAAGATGCTTTTAACTCTTTCCTGATTTCTTCTAGCAGCCAGTTGTTTGGCAGTCTTAGGAGCAGGAGGAGCAGAAGTTTCTCCAGTTGTTGGTGCAGGCTCTTCTTCTAAATCTCCATTGACAATAACATCCCATAGATTATGGTTTGTATGACAGATATATTGGCGCTTTCTCATGCTCCATATATCATACTCTCCCTTCCTAATGATAGGGATCTTCATTGCGGTGATTGTGGGTGGAGGAATGTCTTGTTCTGCCATCTTACAGTTGAGTTCTTCTTAATCAGAGTTTCCACACAAGCTCTGATACCACTTGTTGGATCGATTTACTGAATAGATCTAAACCTTTAGCTTGTAAAAGGTTTGTTGCCTTAGATAAATCTAAAGTAACAATGATGAAACACTGAGTGAGCACTATTGATTATGCGGAATCTAATCAATACTGCTAAGAAGAACAATAATGAATACCACAAAAGAACTTTTATATTAATCTTTAAATCTGCCTAGGTTACAAATTACAAACTATGATTACTATTCGATCTCTATGATCTTGTGTAGAACTATGTCTACCGACTATGCCTAGGGTTCCTTTTATAAACTAAGGAAAACCCTAATGGGCTTTACAAAATGCGTATAAAGATAATGCATATCTTTTCCTAAGATATCTCATGCATATATTTAATTCTAACTAATTTCTGCGTAAGCAGACTTAACTATTAAACAAGCAGTATTAACTTTTTAACACTACCAGTACTAACTATGTAAAACCTTCTACCAGTACTAACTATGTAACTAGCAGAACTAAATATAATACTAACAGAATTAAGTCTGTTATACAAAATTCCTAACAACTTCCAAATCAAGAGTTTGTTGTACCCCATTCTTTTGTTCTAGAAATTGTCTCATTTATCAAGGAACTTGGGTACACAGGTGATATTGATTCTGTAACTAAGGTGTATACAGATCATATGCACCAACCTTGGAGAACCTTTGCTGCAGTCATCAACAGATGCCTTTCTAGGAAAACTACAGGTCTTGATAAGATCAGACTTTCAAGAACAAAAATCCTGTGGGGGAAGTATTACAACCAGAATGTTGACTTTGTTGAACTACTTTAGGAAGACTTTAAGTTCTGGATAGACAACAAAGACTCTAAGAAACAAGAGAAAATCTATTATCCTAGATTTACAAAGGCAATCATCTAACACTTCATTTCTAAAGATAAGTCTATCTCTATGAGGAACAGACTTTTCATGCACACTGTCTAGGATGACAATATTCTGGGGTCCTTGAGATTTGTCTCCAAAACTGAAGAATACCAAATGTATAGAGCATTAATTCCTGCAGAGATGACTAATAGGAAGATACGAAACTCTACTACCAATAAGACTTATCTTGCATTCGTGATGACATCAAATAACGTCTATTTATAGCATCATTTATCCCATGTTATTAACCCATTTTATATAGCTATTACAAATAATTGTTACTTAATCATTTATATTTGAGAATTGCAGTAATTATGGAGTACTTGGTGAATATTAGCAAAAGGCGTGCATTCTGGAGCTTAAACGAAGATATTTTAAAGATTACTATTCTGAAGACCAATACGCCGTATCCATCAAGGAAGATATGACGTATCCGTGCCTGCACTCACCAAAGACCACAATGGAATGAAGCTCAATACGCCGTATCCAGAGAGACTCAATACGCCGTATTCAAGATATAGTATGTGAATATTCTGGAAGATATCAAACGTGGTCCCTACTCCAAGAAATCCCCAATACACCATATCTAATCCTTGGATACGCCGTATTGAACCGACTTCCAGACCCTATAAATACAAAACTCAAAAACAAGTTTTAAGTGTGCTAAATCATATTCTCGATATCTAAACCACAAAAGTCAATTTTCAGAGGAGAAAAAGAGCAGAAGAGGTCAAGCAACGTTATCTTTTCCATAGGAGTCAATGTGTAACTCCATACACTTTAGTAATCGTTCAGTTTTTGGTATCATTCGTTAACTCGGTTAGTTTACCTTGGCTAAATAATTGCTCTTGTATTTATTATAATGTTTGAAGGCTAATACCTTTAGGTATTAGCCATTATTATCAAGATTTGAATGTTTGTATTGTTTATCTTGATTTCTTGATTTATCGTTGTATGCTTGTTTATGTTTATCAATTTATACTTGAGTTTACCTACCGTGCGTGTTTGGTAATTATGCGACCTAATATTCAACTTCAACTAACAGGACCCAGTGATACTGGACCAAAGCCCAAGTTATTCCTAGAAAGGTCCCGGGATAAAAAGCTCCCACCCCCTCCATTATAGGATTTTTATAACATCTAGAATCATTGATCACAAGTAATTGGTCTTTTAAATATGAGTATAGTATATTATAAATGCTTTCGGTATCGATGTTTTTTGCTTCGGCTTAACTAGTTAATTGGATATTGCTAATGGTTTATTGAACGTGTTGACTAGAAGGTGAACCTAGATAATTCAACAAATAACGTACTGATTCCATTGGATAGTTAGACAAGTGGACTACTAGTGTATAAATTGCCATTAAGTATAAGTAGTGGGGTAAAGACTCTATGTATCGTAGAGGGTTTAACAAGATCACCATTGCCTTTAATAAATCCTAAGATAGAGATTAAATCAACAAATAAGGATGCTTTATGCGGGACAAAGGTCTTTTAAATTGTACAAATTATATGTCTGGTCTTAGGATGAGTAACGCCTATGTCATAAGATTATATACCGCCTGGGAGAGAAGAAATCATTATGCACATAAATAAACGCAACCATGTTTTAATCGGATTAATAATGGTTAATATAGTTTTCTTATATAAGGCTCGACCGCTCTTTTATCTTATATTACTTAGTCTTGTTATGGTTTCTAGTGTCCTTGATTGAGTTGTATTATCACCTCGACCAACCTGTGCCGGTCTCTCAGGCTGAAACCTCCCTTTTACCTATTAGAATTAGGATTAGAACTAACATAAGTTTAGCATAGGTTTGACTTAGATTAGATTTAACATAGATTAGATAACCAAAATATAAATAAATTGAGATATTTAACCTCGCTTCAAGTGTTCGACACCCTACTTACTACAAATCTACCACCGACCGGGTACACTGCCCGTTAAAGTGTCATTTTTGGTTAAGTCGGCAAAATATAAATTTAAAACTTGAAACATCTTAAATATACACCACACAACGACCACATCAAGTTTTTGGCACCATTGCCGGGGAGTAAAAATTAATCTTGATTTTTATTTTATGTTTTGGTCATTAGATTAGATCTAACCCTTAGGAGTAGTGTAATTTAGATTAGTGTATATTCTGTATATTTTTGTATATTTGTTAGTTTAGTTTGCTTGTATATTTGTTTATTTAAATGTTTGCGCATTTAATTATTTTTCTAATACACTGTTTTGGTCGATAACTGAATACGGCGTATCCACTTCCATTGGATATGGCGTATCCAACCTTCTGTCCAATATAGCGTATTAGATTTAACTGATTAATACGGTGTATTCACTTCTATTGAATACGACGTATCGATCATCTGATAAAGTTCTTTTCCATTCTCGAACTTAAAACCCAAAAAATTTGTATACCTTTCTCTTGCTGGTTCTACTGATAATTTTCCGGATATTTTTCAGTAAGAATGAAAAAGGTTATCAAAGGAGAGTTCGAGAAAATTAAGGATGTTAAGGTCGAAGATGTTTCGCTCACTTGCGATACACCACTTGAAGTTTTCAACAATGAAGTCAATCGATTAAGCGGAATGGATGATGATTTATTCACATATGAAGTTGAAGTTGTAAGAAATAAGAGACACTAGCTAAACTCGATCTGGAGGTCGGGGAGAATTAAACAAGAACTTAGCCATATTAGATTGAGGAGAGAAAAATTAGAGAGAAGATGTGTGTATCTAGAGAGAGAAAAAAGAACACACATACACCTTTAAAAAATGAATCCTCACCCCTCCATAGAAGTATGGAGGGGGTATATATAGGTCAAGATAAAGGACACTATACTAACTTAACAATTATAGTCCTTGCGGGTCTTGCCTAATGATAACTAATGTAATTCCAGATAAGTCAACATATTTTAAGGCTAACAATCTTTCCCCAATATGTGGACATACAGAATTACTTACAATGTTCCTATCAAGTATAAATACAACAAAAATAAAGTCTTCCAAAGCGCTTCCAAAGCTGAAGATGTCTTCTGAGTTCTCCTGGTCTTGAAACTTGTACTTCAGCTTGGATCTTCAGTGTCTTTAATTATACAGGAACCATTATAGTATGCATGAGTTGGATTAACTTCCCCCTAATTCATGCAGCATGTCTTGAAAAGCTTCTGAATCAGCTTCCCCCCAAACCAACATCCATATCTTGAGCAGATTCTGAAACATTGATGTAGCTTCAACCATCTTCTATATGTCATTGACGTGCATAGAGGAATTTTGTAGAAGAAAAATGGTGTAGTTCAAATTTATATACTTATATAGTATTATTCTCGTAAGAATTCTTTCCAAAATACTTCTCAACCAAGAGAAATATAAGGTAAAAATCTCACAAAAGAAAACACAATTCGTATATTTTTATCCGGGAAGTATTTTTTTCTCGGGTCGTGTCCCAACGAAATCGTGAATTGAGAATTTAAGAATAATTCGGATTCGAGCTTAGAATGATAAAAGACTTTTGAATTGTTGATTATACTACAAATGTAATAGCAAGAATTAAAGAAACAATGAAATAGCACGAAATTTAAATGCACAAAACGTAATAAACGCGAGCTAAAACTGAAATTTAAAAACTAAGGCACGACTTTTAACAAATTTTATACCTAAAAATCACAAATTTAAAATGAAAATTTTAGGAAAAAGAATTAGAATTTTTTATGTATTTTTGAATTTTTTATGATTTTTCTAAGATTTAATGATTTATCAAAAATAAACTTTTTCTAAAAATTAACACTAAAATTTTTCTTTTATTTTTCAAAAATACTAGATTTAAAATGAAAATTAATGCAAAAAGAATTTTAATTTTTCAACTATTTTTCTATTTTTTATGATTTATCTAAGAAAAAGTAATTGCACTCAATTGTTTGATTTGAAGAAACGTGCAAGTTTAAAATCAAAAAGTACTACTATACTCAACCAAAACCGTATAAGAAGTACACCACCGCTCTCGAAATTATCCACAATCACAAATGCGTGTGAACACTGAGTACCTACAATGGTAAACTTCTATAAGTGATGACTATAACCCCGAGAGCACTACAAATGTAACTCCTTACATCAGGAAATCACTTAGATAATCCAACACTCAATCGATAGTTTGGTAAAAAGTTCAAGTAATCATCAATCGATATAGTTGGTTTGAAGAAAAGGGTTAAAAAGTAGAATGGAAGTCTCGATTATAAAATAATTAGACCGCTTCAGAAACCCAAACTTCAATCTCAAATAAGTGTACCAAATCAAACATCTAATCACTTGTCATCGTAATCCGAATCTTTAAGCCGTTTGTTTGTTTTAGTGAATCTTAATTCAATCATTTTAGTTTTATGTATCTGTTTGTTTGTTTTTTTAGCTTTTGAATGATTATGTGGTTGATTTAAAACACAAACAAGACTTACAGTGCATTGTAATCCAAGTTATAATCTTAACAGGTTGTTGATTATGAATGTGGGATTGACAGAGCAATAACGTTTACTTTGGAGGCTAAACGGCTGAATTATAACTGTAAGGACTAACGGTGAAAATTATGGTTGAAAGACGACTACGGTGTAAGTGAGTTTCAACTAGAAGGATAACAATGCAACAAAGGACTTGTGGTGAAATTAGACTTCAAGGTCAGGGGTTGCATGTGTCATTATGAGATTCTTTATAATTAATGCAAATTTCCCTCCATGAAAGCCATCTTCAACGTTTGAAAATATGAAATTAGTTTACGGTTTTAGTTTTGTTGTTTTTAACTCGTATGGTTATCGTCGGTGAAAACCAAATATACCACGATGATCGAAAACGAGTCACGATCACAATGATATAAGTTATAAGTCCCGTAGTTAACCATCACACGAAATCGAAAAACCCAAAAAATACTTAAAACGTGTATAGTTTTGTTCTTGTGGAGTTGCTAATTTGGTTCACTACACAATATTGCGAATTCGATTTCAAAGGGAGTGTGAGTCCGGTTAACCTTAAGAACTGCGAATCCGGTTGATGAAGACAGCGTATTCGGTGCCTGCGTATCCGGTGCATGCTGAACTTGCGAGTCCGGTTGAACTTGAAGCTGCGTATCCGGTTGAGCTCACTTTTGTACTATTGTCCTTTCTTTTGTCTTCAACCGAAACAAAAAAAACCTTATCGTCCTTGTTCTTTTTTTGAAGCTAAAAATGTGGATCTTTGTCTTCCTTGTCTTGTTGAACCATGGACCATAAAGGAATAGCCACCCAAAAAGCTTTAATAAGCTCAAATAAGTAGCGTCAATAAGATTAAAAAACTGAATAAGCTACGAACCAAAATAGTCTAGAAAGACTTTAATAAGCTGTTTCAAAAACAATTTAATAAGTCGTGACCAAATAGGCTCAAAACTATAAATAAGCTGTGACTACACAAGATAAGCTACGAAAAGTTTGTAACCGACATAATAAGCTACAAAAAAAAGTTGTTAAGCAAACTGTCAAACACTTTTCAAGTCACAAATATAAAAGATGTAAGAAAACTAGTGATTGTTTTGATAAAAAACAATTATGTAGAAACTAATACTGCACGTGAACAGTATAAGCCCAAAAGAAAGTGAGACGGATGAGAAGCCCAAAGTAAAATAAACCATTACGTTGAAACAAAAAAATGAATGAAAAGGTAGCTCAAATTTAGGAACCAGAGTAAAATAAACCTTTACCAAGAGTTTTAAAGATAAGTTGTTACAAAAAGATGTATCACGTGAAGGTTTATAAAAGAAAGAAAAAAATAAGCCGATTGTTGCTAAGCTATTAAATAAGCAGTATATAAGCTTGTGAAACAAAACCACGCATCAACAAACACAATAACAAAAACACCCCCGTAAGCTCTGTAATGCCGAACATGAAGAAATAAGAGAACACAATGACCAAACACGGTTGACGTCCGGACTCCCCTCCCCGTCGTGATTGTACTCCCCCCTCCCCCCGACGCCTCGGGCCAGCCACCGCGCGGCTTCATCCTCTCTAAACTCGATTCGGATGTCGGATAGTGATTAAACAAGAACTTGCCATATTAGAATGATGAAAGAAAAAGTAGAGAGAAACATGTGTAATCTAGAAGAGGAGAAAACAAGAACGGACAACAACCTTTACAAAATGAATCCACGACCCGAATGCCTTTATGAATATGGAGGTGTAAATATATATGTTAAGACAAGGGACACTATACTAACTCAACAATTCTAGTCCTTACGGGTCTTGCTTAATGATAACTAATGTATTCTAGATAAGTCAACATATTTTAAGGCTAACAATCTTCCCCCAATATGTGGACATACGGAATTACTTACAATGTTCCTATCAAGTACAAATACAACACAAAAAAAGTAAAGTCTTCAAAGGCGCATCCAAAAGCTGAAGATGTCTTCTGAGTTCTCCTGGTCTTGAAACTTGTACTTCAGCTTGGATCTTCAGTGTCTTTAATTGTACAAGAACTATTGATCCCTTTTGAACAGATCTTACTTAGCTTGTTAAAGCTTAGTTGTATTGGATAGATCCAAGACAACTAATTAGAAACTAAGATTTAGAATATCACAAACTATGGCAGAATACTATTTTTGTTAGTAAAAGAAGAACAATCAAAATAGTAAAACAAATCTTGCTAAAACTGTCAATATATTGAACACAATCAAAGTTACAGAATAACTTTGAAACTATGAATACTAACTATGACAGAATTACTTTTAGATATATATCTCTAACTATGCCTTAGGGTTTCTTTTATACACCAAGAAACCTTAATGGGCTTACAAAACGCGTCAAGTGATCAATGCATATCTATCCTAATATACTCTCCATGCATGTCACTTTAAGCAGTACTAACTATATAACTAATAGTACTAACTATTATACCTAACAGTACTAATAAACTGACAGTACTAACACTTTGTACTGGCAACACTAACTATTAAACTAACAGTACTAATAAACTGACAGTAATAACACCTTGTACTGGCTCAACAAACAATTAAACTATACAATACATACTTGGACTATTTTCTCTTCTCTAAACTCTTGCAGCAGTGTTAAGTATTACTAGCAGAACTAACTTTCATCTAACAGTACTATGCATTAACTCAGGCAGTACTAACTAAGCATGGCAGTATAAAAGAACCCACCCCCCCCGCGGACAAAATACCCCCCCAAACTCTTCCCTTGGAAGTACTAAGTGTGATAGGTTTAAATCCCAACAATCCTCCCCTAAACTTGTGATTATCATCCAAATCTACAAGTTTCTCTGAATTAAACCATCTGTGCTAAGAGGATACTTCCAAATACTTTATTGTCTTGGTCTGTTTGCTTGTATGAAGATTTTCCTTAAAAGCTCATTTGCCATTTATGAATGTTGTTCTACTAACAGCTTGTTACCCAACAACAACATCTGAACTCCTTTTGAAAATGGATAATCTTTCTCGATCAACATGAAAATTTCATGTCCTCTTACTGAAGAAACATGATGAACACCACATGTATCATAAAGCCTCCATACTAAAGGATCATGCATATACCTTTGAAGCTTCCATAAAGTATCATCACTATCTGGTTCAAACAATCTCTTCAGTACAACCCATAATTCTTTTTCTTTATCATCTCTAGGCTCTATTGTACTGAACCTCTCCTTAACCAAATCCCAAATCTTAACCAGGTCATCTCTATCAAATTTCTTTAACATATCAGCAAAAATCTGATAAGCTTCTGTATGGTTTCCAACTCTGATAATTTTCAATATCCCATTCTTGTGTCTTCAGAGTAAACCTCCTAGTCTATGATTGAATATTTGACTTATACGGCTTCAACATAAACTTCTTCCACTAGAACTACCATCATCATCTGTTGTAAATCCTCTTGTGGCAATTCTTTTTCTTCTTCATCTGGCTGTTCTTGAACTGACTCTGAAGCTTCATTAGTCTTTTGCTTCTTAGAACCTTCATGATCAAGTCCTACTTCTGCACCCCTTTTAGAACTTCTAACTTCTGTAGAATATTCTTTATAAATGTGTTAATTATAATCACAAGAACTCTACTATTTATAAGTAATCTAAATCTAGGAATAATATGATTTTTTTTTGAAAGGCAAGAATTTTATAAACCAACAATAGAGACAAAAGTACAAAGAAATGGCATTCCACCTCAAATAATCAAGCAAATTAAATGAGAGAAAGGACCCAAAAGACAAGAAAATGACTACTAAACTTACAGCAAATGACTTTACCAACTGTCACAAACTAGAACATGATATCACCACATAACACAAGAGACCAAACACTGCCACATGTTATTCCAAGCCAACAAAAGAATATTGTAGCTAACACAGCCAAATTCAGACGTACACTTACAGCTCCATCCAATGACAGCAGACTGAAGCCCACTTTAAAAATGAAAAAGATGCATACCTTAAACCAAACAACCCAATATCAGACCGCGGAACCAAACACCCATATTGCAGACCACAACTCAGCACCAACACCTGCAGATATTTATTTTGCCTGCCACGTCTTGAATTCCAAAATTGAACCACAAATCGGCTACTACACTGCTGCATTATTTGACTTGCATCTGAAGGGTTCACGAAGCCATTGTTGCCAGCACCACGAATACTTGGTAGATCGCCTGGAAGCCTATTGAAAGCTCTTCAATTGAATCTCTTGAAAAATCTTGTTTGTGCTTGCTATTTTGTCGCAAAAGACCCGATTATTGCGCTCTTTCCAAAGGAAATAGCCAGTCACCCAAATGACTACTTGCCACAGCGATTTGATTTCCTTGGTTTGTGAACCAGAACCATTATGTCTAAATAACTCGCTTATAGTAAACACGTCCACCCTATCAAACTTCTACAAATTAAAAACTTTCTCCCACTCTACGAGCCATGTCGCATAATAACATGGCATGATTGATTGTTTCCACATTATTACCACAACGACATAAAAGAGTATGTAAGATAATACCTCTCTTATCAAGCTCGGTAAGGACCTGTTGATCCCTTCTTGACATATCTTACTTAGCTTGTTAAAGCTTAGTTGTATTGGATAGATTCAAGACAACTATAGTAGAAACTAAGATTGAGAATATCACAAACTATGCGGAATCTAGTTTGCAATAGTAAGAAAAACAATGAAACAGTAAAAAACAAGATCTTACTAAAACTTTCAATATATTGAATACTATTTTGAGTTACAAAATAGATATGAATACCAACTATGATTGCTATGCAAACTATGAATACTAATATGAAAACTTATATCTAGATCTATGCCTTAGGGTTTCTTTTATACACTAAGGAAAACCCTAATGGGCTTACAAAACGCGTCAAGTGATCATGCATATCTATTTCTAATATAACTCATGCATATCACTTTAGCAATACTAACTAATATATACCTAGCAATTACTAACTATTATACTAACAGTATATTAGACTAATAGTTACTAAACACTTTTATACTCGGCAGCACTAACTATTAAACTAACATTACTAATGACTTAGACTATTTTTCTATTAATCTTTAGCCTCAGTGTATGTTAGAAAATATTGGCAATACTAACTTTCTTTCTAGCAATTTCTATCTTCAACTCTGGCAGTACTAACTAAGCTTGGCAGTATAAACTCTTCCCTTGGCAGTACTAAGTGTGATAGGTTTAAATCCTAACAAGAACCATTGTAGTATGCATGAGTTGGATTAACTTTCCCCTAATTCATGCAGCATGTCTTGAAAAGCTTTCTTCTTAGACTTTTTTTAATGATGTTTTTGAATTAGCTTCCCCCAAACCAACATCCCTATCTTAAGCAGATTCTGAAACATTGATGTAGCTTCAACCATCTTCTATATGTCTTGATGTGCACAGCGGAATTTTGTAGAAGAAAACCCACACCAAATACTACTGCTACTTGTCATTAGGTCTTGGTGAATATTCGTTCGAGGGTACATGTGAGAAATCAGCAATAAATCTTCTCACGTATGCAGAATACTTCGTAAACCATACTAAGTAAAGTAGTATACACTACTTCCTCCTTGGAAGTTGAAATGGTAACATCAAAGTCAACAAAGTGTCGGATGTACACAAAAGTTGCTAACATCCCATGTGACTCGAAAATGGATGATGATTCAGAGCATGAAACTGATGATGACATGGGATATGATCCGTCTGATGTTGCATTTACTAAATGGTTAGGATTGAAGTTTTTCAACTATAAGATAATGGATCATTATACTATGAAAGCATTATGGATTTACTGGGTCAAAGGAGATGATGAAGTTGAGCTCACAGATGAAGAATCTTCTGATGATAAGGATGAAGTTGTTGAGTCTTTAGGATCGACACTAATTTATTTAATTTTGAAACACCTATGTGCAAGGCATTCAAAGAATTTAACTATGTTTTGCAAATCGATCCAGACTTACTTACTAAGGACATTGAGGGATTCAAGACCCATGAAGATTACAAGAATGATTAGATTTATGAATGGAACATAGACGTACCATGGGTCGATGAGAAGCCATGGACTAACACTGTAGTTTGGACCAAACCCACACCAGTTTAACATACTTGCAAGCCTTTCAACTATAAGACTAGAAGTTCGGAATGGCCAACATATAGTTAGAAGGATGATGGATACTGTAATGAAGGAAACTTACCCTGAACTTACATTATTGGAAATCAACTCTATTATTAGGATTACGAATGGTACAAGGCTTTGGAAGATAGTGAACTCAAAGATGAGGCTTTAAGAAATAAAGCTATCATGGAAGGATTTATCAAAGAAGATGATGATGAGTCATGTTACAAACAAATAAGACGATGGAACATGAATGCAAACCGCGATGATGCTTATGAGACAAATCATGAGGATAATAAGAGTAAAGAATTATGTAAAGTGCATGAGCTGCCGATGTGCAATATAAGGAGATATATGATGATCAAATATTCGTTTAATAATGATGAAAAGTATGTTGCTGTAAAAGAAGACGAATACGACAATCTTACAATTACAAGAGAAGAGGCGTGTCGAGCTTACCAAGAAATATTTCAGAAAATAGACGAAGGATGGATGGTGACTAGAGCCGAGTGAAGAGAAGCTGAAGACAAGTCTAACTTAAAGACTTCGCTATAAACAAAAGTGCTTCTCGAGAGACAACCTAGATTGTTATTTAATTTTATCGAGTTTGTCTTCCCAAACATCAATACAGCATATCCGCCCCATACCATACGGCGTATTGATTGTCTGGACGTTATCAGTCTTTACTTTTTATGCACTTTAAAAACATTATTGTCAGTTATGGAATATGGCGTATTCATTAATTTGATACGCCGTATCCACCAGACTAACTCGTATTTAGTTTGTTTAGTTTAGTTTAAATTAACCGTAGGTACCAAGATATGAATGCACGTTTTTCTTATTTTACACAGGACCTCGTGAAAGAATATTGACGGATACTAGTGGAGAATTTACAGATGTGGAAATCTTGAAGTCTTGAAACCTCAAGACGACTGTTCAGCACATAATCTTGCTCATAAACGTAACTTGGAGAATCTACCGAGCAAATATCAGGGGAGTTTCTCATTCTAATTCTTTTTAAATTCCCGTATTTAATGCTTTATATATACAATGAGGACGTTGTATAATTCAAGTGGGGGGATGGAATTAGAATGTTTACTTGTCCTATTTTTCACACTAAAATGCTTAAATTATGCTCAAATTTAAAATTTTTTCAAGCATACTTTTGTAAAATTGCATGTTACATAACCCGTACACAATAACCCTTGTTAGATATTGTGAGAATTTAACCTTTCTTTTTTCAAATGTTTACCCAAATTCTACAAAATATTAGTGTGCCGGTGATGTTGTAGACTTTAGAACTTGGTTTGGTATATCTATTCGAGACCGCAATTATAACACCCCGTGTTTTAGGTTCATTGTCGTAAGTCAATAAATCCACAATGTACTTTTGTATTGTACGTGTTTCATTAGAATCGTAAACGTTAAGTTTTAATCGGTATGCCAAAAATTAGCGCGTCATTGTAAACGGGCATCAAACGATTTACATGTTTACATTCAAATAAAGTATTAAGGTAAGTATTTTGATGATAATTATTAACTTTGTTCATTTTATTTTTATTGGTTGCGTAAATTGATTTCGTTTCGCGATAAATTGTGTTTAGGCATTCCCGGAACCACCAAAACTTTTCTAGCTTCAACAAATACCACAGTTATACCATACTCAAATTTCACAAACATAGATTCATATATGTCTCTTATTGGCGGTCGGGATATGGAAACCAATGACCAGAAATTAGCATAGCAAACACATTTCCTAGGTTTTCATGGGATAACCTCAATCTATTAGGGAAATGTATTCAATTTCTTCAACTTATGACAAGAGGACTAAAGACATGGACTTCCTAACGGACTCTCACTAAGTTCTCCTTGACTAGTCTTAAATCATATATTCATGCATACAAGTAAATAAGCCAATCTATTCTCATATCACTTAGCAAAGCAAACTCAAATACATCTCCCATTTTACCCCTTATAGCATTTAATTAAAATATCTGTTATTTATTTGCGAACCGGTTTTGCCTCGTTCCGAAATAAAATGGAGTTATGCTTGGTATTCACTGGTTATCATTAACAAACTTCTAATTAAAATGTAATGAATAATTTATTTAATATTATTATTAAATAAATAATAATACTACAAATACAAATTTATTTGTTTTCGTGTGTCCGCGTTGATGTTGTGTCGTTAAATGTTTGCGGTCCTGTTTAGCCTTTTGGCTGTTTCCAGGTCTCGGCAAAAACTGAAAGTTGTCAGGAATGTCATTCACATCAAATAGGCTTTAGAGTCCGAGTGTGAAAAGTGATTTGATGAGGTTCTTATAAGTCAAGCAGACCCTAAAAGTCAATATGAAAAATCGTCAATTCAAAACTCGAAATTCTCGGATGTTACAGTACCTACCCCTTAAAGAAATCTCGTCCCGAGATTAAATTTGTGTTATCCGCTTAGTGTGACTAGGAACAAGACTTAAGATTTACTAAGCCATTTGAACATGACGCTGATAACTTTATTCAGCAATATCTGATGTTTCGACACTTCTCAACATACCAAAAGTTTGGCTAAGTTGACCAGGATATATAATCCATCAAGGTAGATATTTTAGAAAAATATCGTTACAAGTTTCATGATTGATATTAACACCACTGGTATCGCTCTCACTCGAACATCCCGCTTACTCAGACCACAATATTGTCTGCTTTGCCCTCATGCTCACCGCTTTGCTTTTGTGTCCCTTGCTTGGGACTTCCCGCAGGTCACCCAAACCAGTGCTACTCTCACTCAAGCACGCTCAACTGCCAGTTCTTGGCAGTACTAGGATGTATCGCGACCTAAGTCTTCCTACTAGTGGCCCGAAATGAATAGTTCAACTATCTCTCTCGTCGATAGGTGTTTATCTCGTTTAAGGGGAGTTGCATAACCTATTGGATAAAGTTGTATCAGTCGGGACCTCAATGGAGCCCAACAGTAGCGACCATAACGTCAATACTTATAACATATGGTGACGGGGATATGCACTCAGTCTTTAGCTCCACAGACAGTTGTGATTGCAATTTTTTTTACTAGGATTCTGCAATAGCAACGGTAATAACTTTAGAATGAGATAAGTAGCTCAAGCGAGGCCTTAGGTTTTTGCTGAGTAGAAAGGACACGATTGTGTCTTAGACCCTTTTTAACGGATTCTGATGATTATCGATTTCAGGTTTTACTCGTGTCATATCGGGATACCATTAAGCCACTCATTTATAGTTTCTTATTTCATTAAAGAAGGTCACAAATTTATGTAAGTAAAAGAAATGATTAACCTATGGTTTCGGTGATTTTATAATTTATTTATTATAATGAAGAGGGCGTCCAATCCTTTCAAATAAATAATTATAAAGCATCCTACTTAATAATCTCCCGGTGCAATACGCGCACTCTCAATAACTTCAAGGTGATTGGATGACATGACGGATGCATGAGCTCTATGGAGTAATGGGACGAGTGATTTTAAAACTCGTCTTTGATAAGCTGGGAGTAAAAATGCCAGGCGAGATCAACATAGAGTTCAGATAATTAATGAGTACTCGGTTAGAGTAATAAGGGAAAGTCTCTTATAAACAATCGTATGTGATTACCATATCAATCTCCTATTACAAGTCCCGCCTATACAAGACTTGTAATACTTAGATTATACACAATCCCGTGTAAAAAGGACTGTGACGGGCCTTGTTAACATATCATTATTCATATCAATCCTCATATTACAAGTCCCCCGCTATACAAGACTTGTAAACTTAGATTCATAAATTATTCATTGTAAACAAAATTATGACGGTCTCCGTGTAATACGATATTATATAAAGTTATGAAGAAAAATAATATTCTTAGATACCATTGTTTAACTTACAATGTCTGATAACGAAGTGAGACTATTGCGCAACTCATAATGTCTAAGAAGTAAGATGAGACCATTGTATAATCACAATGTCTGAGGTTTAATTGAGCCATGTTTAACTCACATGTCTGAGGTATAATTGAGGACATTGTGCAACGCCACAATGTCTTAAGTAATGCTCTGGTATTTATATATATAACTCTTATATAAATAAACGAGCGATTTAACCAAAGAGTAAGCATTTATTATTACATTATATGTATATCACGTAAGCACTTAATGCAACACGTAATGTAAGCACATAACCAAATAGCGTGTATACACTTTGAAAATGTTTGTTGTGATGCAATATTTGTGAAAACGGTTATAGTCTAGGGTAAAATATGCAACCTAGTTCTCTATAACCTGTGCTCTGATACAATCTGTAACACCCCGAAAAATATATTACAACGCAGCGGAATACCACAGGGGTGCTACTTCCATAATACACTAGCAATAGATACATGGAAGACCTCTAGGTGTCCTTTTGAAATTTTTACATTGTTGATTTAATCAAATCTGTCATTTAATTATAAAAATTTTGTCAATAATTGCATCCAACAATTGAAAAACTTGAATGTAAATGACTCCAATGCACATCAAATAATCCAAGCATCTAATTCACCTGAGAAAAACATGCTTAAAAGTGTCAACATTAAAGTTGGTGAGTTCATAGATTAGTTTAAATATGAAATGTATCAATGTATCATCACTAGTACCCATGTAAAAAACCCAAAGATTTACTAAAGATTGCACGGACATTTATGTCACCTAAAAGTACCAATCTTATCCCAAAGATTAATTAAAAGGAATGCATGAGCACCATTTTATGTCACCAAAAGTACCAATCTTAATTCCCAAAGATTTATAAAGAAGCAAAACACATTTATGAACGCAAAATGTTGTTAATGTATGTATTTGTTGGGGAGGCCCGATATTCCAACGAGATAATCGACATGTTATAGCGTTCGTTCCAGGTGATAGCTATCACCGGACGGGGTTGTCAAATCCGAATAGATCTAATTTTTATATCATTCTGCGTGGGCCATCACGCTTTTATTTAACTTACAAATATTTTTACGATATCGTTCTTACCATGCGATCGCTAATCACCGAACAGGGATCCACACCCGAATGATCTATTTTATAATATTCGCGCTCACCCTCCAAGTGATTTACAGTTCATGACGCTGTGACGTAGACTTGTATATACCCAATTTGAGTTGTGATACAAATAATGCGTATATATATACTCCCGTTACCAGTGTCTCCTCCAAGAACACCCGGGCAGTAATGTAAAAATATGTACTCCCGTTACCGGTGTCCCCTCCAAGAACACCCTGGCATTTCAAAAGTAAAGTATGTATTTGTGACCAAAAATGAAGTCAAATAATGTATCCCATAGCGAGCTATGCAAATAATTATGTAAACCAATTTGAAATCAGCTGTAAATGCATTTGCAAAACAAGCATGTTCTCACCCAAATATATATGTAAAACTAGTAAAACATGGTGGCTATAACTCACCTTGGATCAAAATCCCTTAAAACAATCAATTGTTATAAGATATCGCACGAGGAGAAGTATAAGAATTTGTTAGATAGACAAGCATGTATCCCCTCGCGGGTTATAAAACATCAAAAGATTGAAAATCGAGGTATGAACTCACATTGATTAAAGACCTCGATCATTAACTCCAATTAAATCACAAACTGAATCTGCAACGATCTCGACACGGACCTATAATTATGTCGTTCGATATATAACAGTGTTATATACGACCAACGATGTGGTACATCGTTACCACGAATAAATCATACATATTTTAATATGATAATACATATTACATGTGATGAGAAATCTACTTGCGCGTCTTTAAACCTTATCTTTTGGTATATTAGATATTTATATATACTATTTTCGTCTAATCATAACTTATGTCGAATATTTATCGGAGAAAGTTACTATTTTATACATTTTTCCGTTTTTTAGAACCGAATCATGATCTTAAAACTATTATTGAAAATAATTTATTAACCGTCCTTTAGATTGACCCGCTATATATTGAACTTTTTAAAGCAGGACAATCCTCGCGGCTTAGTAAAATGGTCATTACGAAACAACTTTCTCGTGTTTTCGCCGGGAAGGCTGAACGGACTCGGGAAAGTGCTCGAATCGTTTAATTAAAATTTGTCAGATTTAACATATTATAATATAACTTATTTTCTATTAAAAATGTATATTCCGATTTCGACCCAGTTCTTGTTATTGGGAGTTAGAAGTCTGTTTATGTCTAAACGTCCGTAAAAATATAATTTGTTATCTTTTGTAAACCAAAGTCTAACTTATCAAAGTCTCGAATCCCGAATCCTACGTTCTATTTTCTGATTTAAATTACCCGTTATAAAAAGGCACTAAAGTCCATTTTTAGTCCAATTCTCTCGTTCAAATATGTCTTTTATCGCTTAAACTTTATACGATAATCTCTTTTATTATTTATTCTTGTATTACATTGAACGAGCTAGTTATACCGAATTTTATCACATATATAATCAATTTTATAATATAATGACATATAATTTTAATACTTTTAAACTAAACGCACCCTTTTCGGTGCACCACACTCAAACGCACCCTTACGGCTGTTCCATGAACAGCCAAACGCTACCCTTGTGACGGGTTATTAAAAAACAAACCCTTGTCCGCAGCATAGCCGTCAACCCCGGGGCAGTTTCGAGCCAACACAAACAATCGCGCCCTAGTGGTTGTTAAACTTAACCCGACCCGACACCCTTGCTTGGCTGTCCCGAGGCCAAACCAACAACCTTGTCCGAGATTGCCTTACCGACTCCTAACGCTACCCTCGTTATAAACACCCAAACGTACTCCTTATGTATGATATACTACCCGACGAAACCCTCATAGGGTTTTTATTTACCGGCTGTTTACACAATCCAAACCGACCCCAACCACAAACAAAACACCCCTAGCTGCCTAAAACCCATCAGGACCCGGCTTTGTTCCCCAGCCCGCCCGACCCACACGCGCCTCTTCTTACCAACTGTCTCTCGGTTTTCAAAAACCCGACAACCAACGCACCATCTCGGTGCTAAATCAACCGACACCTCGTCGGGGTTTATTTATATCCGAACAAAACAACCCCTTTCGGGTGGATTTACCACCAACCCGAAGGCACCCTTTCCATGTGTGATGTGATTGATGGTGGTGTGCTATGGATGATGGTTGAAGATGGGTGGCTGCGGTCGGCGGTGGCTGTGTGGGTGGTGAAAGTTGGCGCTGTGGGGCGGTGGGGGTAGTGGATCGGGTTAGACGGAAATGTATGGGGAGTTGTTCGTCATTATTGTATACATATAAATATAACACAATGCAAATCTCAACCAAATGCCTTAACCAAGCAAAAGGTCAAAATTACACAGAGATTAAATTTATAAGAATCAATTATAAAAAGAATTCGGAAGAGATATATTCCGGTCGTATGTCCCAAACGAGGCTGTGTGCAATTGAAAGTAATCCTGGTTTGATGAGAAATTGAATGAATGAGAATATTTAGATATGATGGAAACACTGATAAGCTAAAAATTTATTAAATAAAACCTAAATTTGTAATCTTACGGGGGAACAGATATAGGGAATTGGAGATCTTAAAAATACTGGGAAACAAAATTAGTTATAGGAAATCTAAAATTAAATCTATACTAAAATACGGGATAAAGGAATCTGGTATCGGGAAAAACCTAAATACTAAAAATTAAGAAAAAATGCTATAAATTAATTTAAAATCAAATTAACTTCTATTAACTTAATTTGAAAATTAAAATAAAACTAGATAATCGGAGGTTCGTTTGATATGTTTAAATCGATAAAGAACGGTAAAACGCTCATCGGGGTAAACGGTCTAAGATGAAATTTAAGAAAAATTAAGTATAACTAAATTTTATTATTTTTCCTAGACACTATTTGACAAAGAAAATATTTTATAAAAAAGAAAATATTTTTTTCTTAATTTTTGGATTTTTTATTAATTTTTAAAGATTAATAACTAATTAAAACTAAGAAATAGAAAAAAGACAAAAAATAAAGTTTATAAAAATTCTGAAATATAAAATTAAATAATGAAAAGTTGAACAGTTCTAAAAAATATGAAATTGCCAAAAGTTACTGAATAAATTAAAAGTAATTAAACTAATTAAAATTAAACCTAATTTAATTATTTAAATTAAATAAAACTAACTAAAGTTAACTCTAAGGACTAACAGTGAAAGGTCTTGAGGACTAACGGGGCAATAGGGCAATTAACACTAGGGACTAACTCTGGCAATCATAGAAATGGAATTTACACAAATGATCCCTGAGTTGGACCCCGATTACAAAGCAAGTCCAAAGTGCTTATTATCAAAAAGCTATAAAAGCAAAGCTGTTAAGGGGCTCAAGGGGAGTCTTTTTTGTAAAAGCACTTATGCTTGAAGTTATAGCTTAAAAGCTAGAAAGAGTGAGCTTTTGGACTGCAAAAGCTTAATAAGCTTTATAAGCTTATTTTCTTCTTATTGAGATTTAAGCCAACATACAAATTAGCTAAAACTTATGGTGGAAGTTAAATAGGTAAGGGGATCCTCCAAATAAGCAAAGGTTTCTAGAATTAGCCCTAAAATAAGTGAAATGAGATAAGTTGTTTAACAGTTTTAAAGAAAACAGTAAAAAGGAAACTTAGGACCTAATTAAGCTAACTAGAAGGGAGATAAGCATTAAGATTTTGGGTAGCTTTAGATACTTAGTAATAAGCTGCAGTATAAAAGCTAAATAACTACGTGCTTAATACAAACATTGGCAGATAAAGTGTGTGCTCTAGGTGCTCAGGCACAGGGGGAGAAGATTCAGCACTGAGGTGGCTTATTTTGGCTTATGAAAATAAGCCTCTTAAGGCTTTTTAAGCCAAATCCAACCACAACAGATTTATATAATGATATCTTGGCTTTATTTCAAAAACATGAGGGTCTAGAAAACAATATAAGCTGCCTGATATTGCAGCTTAAACAAGGAGGGTTCTTTTAATTAAAAAATGCAAAGCCAAATTTAGACTTATATTGTCAGTAAAGGGACAGCATACAACGGGGCTTGAAAAGAGCATAGTTTATGACTCTAAATAAGCACCACTAAAGGTGTGCTTTAGCTGTCTAACCAGCTTTAAGTGATTTGCATCACTTTGTGGTCTATAAAACTTGACGAAGCAAAAGGACCAATCAAAATATATTTTTATACTAAAAATTGTGTTTTAAATGGTCTAATAAACCCCACACACTCAGCCAAAGTTGGCTGAGTGGTTACAACCCATGAAAACCCCCATATGACCCATTTTCAAGTGTAAACCAAACACCCCCTTAAGTATAAATTTTGCTTCTTTTTAGCTTTTTAAAAGAAATAAAAGGGTGAAACAAGGTTCATTTAGCTGAGTTTAACAACTTTTACACGTTTTTATTAAGTTCTAAACAGATTAAAAGGGTTTTAAATAAGATTGTAAATTCTTGACAATGGCTATATCACAAAAAACTCTATAACTTTTATTAAGCTGAAGATGTTACGACATAAATTTTTTTAGAATGACTGAATTACACTTTAAATGCTTAAGAAAGACTTGGAATTAAATTTAACTAAATACATTAAAAAAAAGGTGTGTTGGCTCGGCTTGCTCTTCTTCTTTAGAGCAGTCCTAACTTCTTCTCTTGGTCTTGGGATGTGTTTGCTGTGAGAGTACAAAGCAATCCTAGCCCTTGCTTGCAAGTGTGTTACTTCTGGCTCAATCTCACCATTGAAGGTCTTCGGGTTGTGTAAAATGCCAAGTGGGAAGGGGTTATAGGGGCAGGGTAAGTGGGAAAGGGTATGGGTGAGCTGGTGGTGGTACTTGAGGGCATGGGGATGAGCTAGAAACCATGGGAGAGGCTGGTTTGGGTTTTGGCGGTAAAGGGGTTACGGGTACAGTTATGGTTCGCGTTTAAAAGAAAAGAATGGGGAAGATGCAACAATGGCCCTTCAACTTTGGTTCTCTTTTCATTTTTTTAAGCCGAAATTTCAGTTATAAATTAGGTTTGGAAAATGACACTATGGGCCCTTGTCGTTTTATAACAAAAGAATTAAAAGAGGTTTTGGCAAATTGCAAAAATGGTCCCTCTGGTTTTTATAACTAATAAAAAAGGAAGTTTGGGAAAATTGGCAAAACTGCACTAGTGTTTGTTTAAACCATTTTTCTTTTTTTAAAACAAGGTTTTTAACTATTTGGCAATTTAGGCCTACAAAGTTTATAAAATTGATATTGGGGGCATTTGTTGGGCTTGGGTTTTGTGTTGGGCCTTTTGGGCTTGTATTGGGCCCAATTGAGTGTGTCTGGGCCCAATAGGTTTAGGCTTTATGGTTATTGGGCTTTTTAAACGCCCAATAAGGTTCAGGTGGGTTTGTTTTTGTGTGTTACTAAATGGCTGAGTTAGGCTGTAAACTGGGCTAGGCTTGCGGCCTTCAAGTCATTCACAGTCTTTGTCAATTGCACAAAATGGGCTGTTGAAATTGATTGAGGGCCCCATTTGGTCTTCACAGTCTTTCATAAATTATATATTGGGCTTTTCCCGGCCATCAGATGGGTTTATGATGCATCAAATAGTATTCTTCAGTTACTGGCTCCGGGTTGACTGCTGATTTCTTCAGTATGGACTATGACATTTGGTTGATTGTGGACTTTGCCTTGATTCTGCACAGTCTTTTCCATTCCATGCTCAGTTTTGTCATTTTGGCTTGGTTTTCTGTCTTTTTGATGATATCCACTTTCTGCACAATACAAATGCAAAACAAACATATATTTGGCAGTTTTTGTCTGTTTTTGGTCATTTAAGCTCGTTTTTGGAGGTAAAAGATATGTGTAATTAAGCACTTATCAAATCCCCCAAACTAAGGTATTGTGTGTCCTCACGCAATGTTATGAAGTAAAATGGAGCCCCTGTTTTCACCTTTCTGAATTTACATCTAACTACAACATTATTTTGGATTTTCTCATTTTATTAACAAGTTTTGACTTTCTTTATCTTTTTAATTATGGATCATAGAATGACGAAGCGCCCGTAGAGTGTATCTACGGATGTCTCTTACGACAAATTCATCGTCCTCGATTTTTCACAAGTTCCAAGCTTAGCAATTAAACAAAGATCATTGTCGATATTAAGTTTAGATGTTAAGCCCTCATTTCTTATGATTGAGAGATTTCAACTTCCCAAACATGGATATACGATTAAATGTGTGTACTCATTTTAATTTAACCATAGACCAACTTATTTTCATAGTCATAATTCAAGATGAATCATGACTCAAAGCAACAACTTATTAAGACTTTGTAACTTGATTTCGAGATTTAAACTTTAGAACTTTTTGCAACATATTCAACATCATAATCATAAGTTCTTTTTTAAGCTTAGAATGCGTTGCTTAGTGTGAAACCCTACCTACGTGGTTAACGGAGGTAGGATACACAACCAAGACGGTGTTCTTAGTTTGAAAACCACCCCGTGCTAGGTAGCGGGAAAATCACATCAACACCTTATTCCTATTATGGCTAAGGATTGGTTGTCTTAGTTTGAACCCTCACTAGACCTTTCTTCCAGTGAGATTATCACGTCACACCAAATCCCTTGAAGCAAAAAGACGTTAGTTTGGAACCCACCTCTGTTGCAAGCGGAGTGGGATATCACGACACTCTTTTTACTTGCTCCATAACATTTAAACTGCATGCTCCTTGGCAAAATTCTCCATATTCATGCTTTTTGCATTCACATTTCATTCATTGCTTCTTTGGATTTATCTTTTAAATCACTACCAAATCTCGCTTTGAACAACTCAAGTTACCACATGTGAAGCTTTTTCTGAAAAACATCGATTGACTTGGTTGAATTAAATTGAGTAGGTTTATGATTAGGTGGATTAGAAATTCATGGGAGAGAAAACTACAAGTTACTCGTATAAGTTTTTAGAAGAATCTTGCTTAGCATATAAACTTATATTTAACTCTATCATTTCTCGTTCTTCACATTTTTAAAATTCAAAGCTATAGAATTCGTGAAAGCTCGGCCTAAAGGAACTAGCTAGGGCTCCACTCGTCGATCAAGTCAAAATATTAAATATACCCGCGAGGGAGAGAGCGAGTAGGTGGAGGGACCAACCAAACATTGGGAGATCCCTCTCTCCACTGGAGACTTACTAGATATAGAGAGGAGTGAGTCCTCCTTGGCTTTTTCAATTTTTTCCTATCTCTCTTCTCTCTCGTTTACTATTAATTACAGGTTAAAAAACGGGTTGCACCGTTTATGGTAACAATGCTGAGGCCAACAATCAAAATCGAAGATACCCCACCCCTACCAACTAGAACTAAACATCTGTGTCTCGATGTTATCTCGCTCGCGGCAGGTAATGGTGATAGAGATATGATAGTGAGGCCTGGTTTGTTATGAGGGTTGGTTTGGATGTGTGCCCTCTATCGATAGATCGATATACCTCCTAGCGTCGTCGCTAGGGCTGTTATGATATGTGTGGTGTTGTGTAGGTTGAGAGAGCTGAGGATAGTGAAACTCTTGTTGAATGGACAAAACTGTGAGTCTTCACAAATCGAAGCAATCCTGGATAATAAACAATAACAACAAACATGGAAAAAGGGTAATGGAAAAGACAAGCTATCTTTAAACAACAAACATACACTTATAACATCTCTGCTCAGCGCGCTGCTAAGCATGGGGTGCCTCCCACGATAGGCTTGTTTAGTGGTCGCGATGCTTGGAACCCATAATCACAAGGATTTATTGATCTTGGGGAAAGTTTGAGATTGGAACTACCAAGTGTGGTACGTTACCCTCCAACGTATATGTTGACGCGGATGACCATTCACTTTGAATTTTGGCCCGTTGGCTTGAGAAAGCTCAACAGTGTCGTATGGAAATACTTAGTGATGGTGAAAGGGCCATTCAACGGGATTTTAGTTTGCCCGAGGAAAATCTTTATTCCACCCCCCCAACCCAACACAATTTTTTTTTATGGAATTAAAGAGGAGTTTGCAGGACTGATCACCAATGTTGAAAAAACACGGTTTTTGATCTTGAGTCATGGAGCCTCTTTGTTTTGGCCTTACTGATCAAAGAGTCTCTTAGGCATGATCACGAAGTTCATTAAGTTCATTGAGTTTGAACTTTCCTGTGATCACCCGTAATTACAAGGATCGAAGTTTGCTTGCTTTAAGGCCCAGTAGGCTTTGTGCTCAAGCTCGATCGGAAGATGGCATGCCTTTCCATACACAAGCTTGTAAGGAGTACACCCGATGGGTGTTTTGTAAGCTGTGCGGAAGGCCCATAGTGCATCATCTAGTTTGTCCGACCAGGAGGCACGGTTTTCACCTATGGTCCTTTCAAGGATTCTTTTCAAGCCACGATTTGATACTTCCACTTGCCCACTTGTTTGTGGGTGATAAGCGGTGGAGAGACGGTGAGTAACTCCATATTTCTGCATGACCTTTGCAAACTGGTCATTACAAAAATGGGTTCCGCGATCACTTATGATTGCACGGGGAGCACCAAATCTGGCGAAGAGAGATTTCAGAAATTTGCAAACTACTCGGGCATCATTGGTGGGGAGCGCTTTCGCTTCAACCCATTTTGACAAATAGTCGACTGCCACGAGAATATACTTGTTCCCTCGTGAAGACGGGAACGGGCCCATAAAGTCGATGCCCCACATGTCAAAGATTTCACAAACTTGGATGGAGTTTTGAGGCATCTCATCACGTTGTGAAGTTTTTCCTTGACGTTGGCACGAGTCACAGTTCTTGACAAACTCGTGGGCATCTTTATAGATGGTGGGCCAGAAGAAACCGGAGTCAAAGATCTTTTTGGCTGTGAGGTTTGCACCATGATGTCCCCCGGTGGGTCCATTGTGGCAAGCTGAGAGAATCTCAAGAGCTTCATTGCCGTGCACACATCGCCTGATCACTTGATCCGCACAAATTTTAAACAAGAAGGGGTCATCCCAAAAATAATGTTTCACGTCCTTGAAGAACTTATTCTTCTGTTGGGTTGACATGCCCTTCACAACGAAGTTACCCGCGTGGTAATTTGCAAAGTCGGCAAACCACGGGGTTCTAGAATCTCCACGAAAGGTCACCATATTTAACGTCTCAAGAGGAAAACTTTCATTTATCTCTTTAGGATCATTGACGTTTTCATACGGGTTTTCCAATCTGGACAGATGATCGGCTGCGAGGTTCTCGGCTCCTTTAGTATCAATAACTTTGAAGTCAAATTCTTGGAGGAGGAGAACCCATCGGAGCAATCTCGCCTTGGCATCCTTTTTTGCAAAGAGATACTTAAGGGCGGAATGGTCCGTATGCACTATGCTTTTGTTCATGATGAGGTAAGACCTGAATTTCTCGAAAGCATACACTATGGCAAGTAATTCTTTTTCAGTCGTAGTGTAGTTCGTTTGTGCTTCAATCAAGGTCTTACTAGCATAGTGGATAGGCCGAAAATGTTTCTCATGACGTTGCCCCAAAACTGCACCTATGGCGAAATCGCTTGCATCGCACATAAGCTCAAATGGAAGGTCCCAGTTTGGAGCAATCAAGATTGGAGCTTCCGTAAGTCTATCTTTCAATGTTTGGAAAGCTCGAATGCAGTCATCGGAAAAGATGAATGGAGTATTCTTCTCAAGGAGATGGGTCATTGGTCGGGATATTTTTGAGAAATCCTGAATGAACCGCCGGTAAAAACCGGCATGACCGAGAAAACTCCTAATTCCTTTGACGGTGGTGGGATGAGGTAATTTTGCAATGACATCGATTTTGGCTTTGTCAACCTCAATCCCTTTCTTAGAAATCTTATGGCCGAGGACAATGCCCTCTTTGACCATAAAATGGCTCTTCTCCCAGTTAAGACTTAAGTTGGTGTCTTCACACCTTTGAAGCATGTGGTCTAAACGGGAGAGGCAGTTTTGGAAAGAATTCCCAAAGACCGAGAAGTCGTCCATAAAGACTTCCATCGTCTTCTCAACCATGTCATGAAAGATTGCTAACATACATCGTTGAAACGTGCCTGGAGCATTGCATAAGCCGAAAGGCATGCGACGGTAGGCAAACGTTCCGTATGGGCAAGTAAAAGTAGTCTTTTCTTGATCACGGGGGTCAATGGGGATTTGGAAATAACCGGAGAAACCATCGAGGAAACAGTAGTATTCATTCCCCGCTAATCTCTCAAGCATTTGGTCCATGAACGGTAGAGGGAAGTGGTCTTTGCGGGTGGCTTCATTTAACTTACGATAGTCAATGCATACCCGCCATCCGGTAACCAAACGAGTTGGAATCAACTCATTTTCCTCGTTCACTACCACAGTCATTCCTCCCTTCTTTGGTACACAATGTATCGGGCTAACCCAGGGACTGTCGGAGATAGGGTAAATCAATCCAGCTTCGAGAAGTTTTTCAACTTCCTTTTTAATAACATCGTGGATTTTTGGATTTACTCTTCTTTGATGTTGGACCGCTGGTGCATAGTCTTCTTCCATAAGAATCTTGTGGGTACAAAATTCCGGGTTGATACCCTGAATGTCAGAAAGTTTCCAAGCGAGAGCTCGCTTGTGGGACTTTAGCACCTTTACGAGAGCGGATTTTTCCTCAACATCCAACTCTTTAGCAATAATGACGGGCAACTTGTTGTCGCCCTCCAAAAATGCATACTCGAGATGGGGAGGCAGTTCCTTGAGTTCAACCTCAGTAGGTTCATCAACGGAAGAATTGGCTGTATTAGTTTCACAGACCTTAAGCTCAGTTCGGACTTCTGGGAGATAAGTTGGATTTGTTCCTTGACTTGGAGGGGGAAGTGGTGGTTCACTATTCAAGATGGCTTCTAGAATAAGAATGTCCCCCTCAGGATCATAGTAGAATGGATTATATGCTGGACAATCCGGATCATCTGCTAGACCAAGGAAAGAGTCGACTTCTTCGAGAAGCAGGAAATCACTATCCCCAAATGGAGTTAGGGTAGGAGAAGAAGTAGCAACAATTGGATCATAATACGGAGTGGAATTTCCACTCGCGATTATATCAGTAAAACCAAGAACTTCTTGAGAGTATTCCTCACAAGCCATATCAATGACGTCAATCTTGTTTGCCGTCATGTGAGTGTAATTGGCCGAGTATCTCGAAGTTTGATCCAAATTGTAAGTGATGGCTTCACTTCCTATTCTAAGAGTTAATTCACCCTTGTGCACATCAATCAAAGCACGACTGGTCTTTAAGAAGCATCTCCCGAGAATTAAAGGGACTCGGGGGTCTGGATCAAAATCTACAACCACAAAGTCGGCTGGAAAGTGAAATACACCAACTTTAACGGAGATGTCTTTTGCAATTCCCATTGGTTTAGAAATTGATCGATCCGCAAGTTCGAGTGTCATGCAAGTTGGAGTAAGATCAGGAAGTGAAAGCTTTTCCCATACTGAAAATGGCATTAGATTAATGCTAGCACCGAGATCGGCTAATGCTAAGCATTCCTCCATTCCTGGAAATTCACAAGGAATCAGGAACTTGCCGGGGTCTCCAAGTTTTCTGGGTAACTTGTTCAAGATGACCGCCGAACAATGTTCATTCATCGAAGTTCTAGCTAGACAGGGTTCATTGGAAGTTCGAGCCACTTCAGTAAGTTTCTCTTTATTCCCAAGTAAGGTCCTTAGAGTCGAGGCGAATTTGGGCATTAAAACAAGAGCATCCGTAAAGCTAATCTCGAAACTCATTTCTTTGAAGATTTCATAGAATTTGTCGATTTGTTCATTAGCTTGATTACGGCTCTTTTCATTATCACGCCTCGAAGGATATGGAAGAGAAACTGAAGGTTTAGTATTTGGCACGGGAGCAACAATAGGCTCAACAATTGGTTCAGGACCTACCGGAGGTTGGACGGGTGCGGTACTTGGTGAACAAGAAGGGTGCACTTGGTCCTTTGTCACCTCGGGTATTGGCTTCACTACTGAAGAAGTAGGAATTGGAGGTCCTCGATATGCAACACCGCTTCGGGTAGTGATACCCTTTAAGTCTTCTCTAGGGTTAGTAATTGTGTTACCAGGGAGTGTCCCTGACCCTGAAGTAGAAGCGGTATTGGCAGTATACAAACTTAGCCAAACATATCAGTCAGATTTGCCATATGATTATTCAATTTGGCTGTTTCGATTTTGCTCGCTTTGACCCTGTTTTTGGAGTTATTTTGCCATATTTTCTCATGATAGCAACATTAGCCTTGACGTAGTTGTCAAAATCGTTCTATGTGCACGTGTGTCTGAGGAACTAAGGGCCTTATAAGCTGGAGAATGTTAACCTGGGGTCTATGAAGTTGATTCTGATGAAAAAATATTTGGGGGGGGCTGGTTAAAATTTCACCTCTGTTTTGGTTCAAATTGCTTCTCCCGTTTGTTAAAAGTTATTCACCCGATTGAAATTGTTAGCATTATTAGCTTGAGAGTTTTTAACGGGTGGAAAACCAGGAGGTTCTAATAGATTGAAACCCATTGAGGTCGGAAATGGAGCTTACTTGTTGTAAATACTGCAGCGGCTTGTTTACACATACTCCAGAAATGTAGTCCCGATAAACGATCGCCATGGGTGGCTGGACCAGTTTTGGTGAGAATGGCACACCGCAAGTAACACAACTTAGCTCAACTGCTTTGACAGGTGCAGGAGCTGGAGCAGAAGCAGAAGCTTGGTTCTTCTTGTCTAAGAGCAATGCTCGGACAATATCCTTTAATTCAGCAACATCAGGTGAAACAGCTTGGGTGGAAGAGTTCGTACTTACCTTGGCAACAACTGCCTTAGCTCGTGTTTGTCGAACCTTGGACTTGCTCTCGAATGATTTTAAACATTCCGCGAGGCATTTTGTCCAAAAAGTTTCCACCTGCTGCAGAGTTCAATGAACATGATCATTAATATTCAAGCATTATAGAATGTATCAAGTTGATGCAGGTCCGTAGAATCCATGGTGTGGACCATGCCTACAAGAACATTGAAACGATCCAAGCCATCATAAAAACAAAAATTTTTCATCGAACCTTTGCTAAATCCTGGTCATCTCATTGCGAAGATTCGTCGGTTTTAGAGGGAAGGGAAAAACTGATGATGAATTTGGATACAAGATCGTCCAAGTTTGAATGATCGAGGAGGTTCTTTTCTAGCCATATTTCGTGCTGCTCCGTCGATAGAGAATGGTAAAAGCATAATGCTAATCGTAGCAATTGGAACATTGGGGACCCACATGTGTGAGGTGATCTTTTGAAGTAACGGAGTATGAGCATGCGGTCCTTCTTTGCCAAGACCGAAGCACATTTTTGTTCCTGGACCAAGATTGATTAACCCAAGCCCTCAGTTCAAATGTTTGCCACAATTTCATGAATTAGAATTGAGCTCCTCGTAACCCTCCGGTGGGTGCTTGGAGCAATTGAGCCCATAGTTCTAGTGTCTGCCATTGGCTCAACTGAGGATCTTCCTGAAATGGGTATTCCAATACGAAGAGGTTCGATAAATAACTGGCGTTCTTCTGGTGGAGGCGCAGCTCACGGACTGAATCGAGTGCGCATGCACAAAATAGAAATTTAAAAAGAAAATTTATACTAATGTTTTTGGATTTTTGGATTTAAAATATATTCACAATCTATTTATAAACGACAAGAATAGACAACTTAAGCCAATAATCGATCTTACTCACGGTAGCACTCAGAGTGAAAAACGCACAGGTGAGCGGAGAGTAGAATACGCGAAGCTTATTTCTCTTTTGGGTCCAGTATTCCTAGAAAAACCCTCCTTAAACCACTTTAGAGTTTTTAATCAGACTGAGGGGAGCCGTATATCGTACGATAGCACAGAAGCAAGATTTAAAATCTTTAGTTCGATTGGGAACTAGTAGTTCACCGAACTTTTTATGATAATAAACCTCAGTGGAGAATATTATAATTTTGGTAACTTTACCATTAGTGAATTTTATTTTTTTATGGACAATTTTTTTATATTTTTGATTTTTTTGGTTTTTTTTTTTTTTTTTTTTTAATTTTTATATGATATATATTAATAAAAATAAAAGAAAAATATTTTTGTTTTTTTTTTAATTTTTTTAATATGATATAATAATAATAAGACAAGTTCGTATAAGCTTCGGATAAAATCGTACAAATGCCATCCCCCGGCAACGGCGCCAAAAATTGATTCGTGGGATAGTATACATGAGAATCAATGATAAAAAGATTCCGGAAGAGATATTCCCGGGTCGTATGTCCCAACGAGGCTGCAATTGATAGTTATCCTGGTTTGATGAGAAATTGACTGATGGAGAATATATGATATGAACACTGATATAATTTAAAACTAAAGTTAATTAAATAAAACTTAATTTATTCTACGGGAAACAAATTTAGTTATAGGGAAGTCCTAAAATTAAATCTAAATTAAATACGGGGAACAGAATAAGGTATCGGGAAACCTAAATATGAAAAATTAAGAAAAATAAATGCTAAATTAAATTAAAAATCAAAATTAAATTCTAATTAATCTTAACTTGAAAAAATTAAGAAAACATAGAACTAAAACTAGTCGTTTGAATGCTAAACGAAAAGAAACGGTAAAACGCACCTGTACAAAACCGGCTGAAAACTGAAATTTAAGAAAAATAAGCCTATCCGAATTTTTATATTTTTTCCAGACACTAATGAACAAAAGAAAATTTTTGTAAAAAAGAAAAATATTTTTTTATTAATTTTTAGATTTTTTATGATTTTTTAAAGATTAAATACTAATTAAAACTAAGTAAATAGAAAAAGACAAAAAATAAAAGTTATAAAAATTCTGAAAAAATAAAATTAAATAAAGAAAAAGTTAACAATTCTAAAAATATAAAAATGCCCAAAAGTTACTGTTTTAATTAAAAGTAATTAAACTAATTAATATTAAACCTAATTTAAATTAATTAAATTAAATAAACTAACTAAAGCTAACTGTTGTTAAAACTTAAGGACTAACAGTGAAAGGACACAAGGACAAACGGGGAAAGGCTAACTTAACTAAAAGCACTAACTATGTTAACTATAAAAGAGTGAAATTACACAAATGGTCCCTGAATTGGACCCCGATTACAAAGTGGGTCCAAGTTGCTTATTAGCAAAAAGCCAAAGAAGCAAATTTATTCAGGGGCTTAAGGGGAACATTTTTCCTAATAAGCACATAAGCTGAATTGAGCTTAATAAGCCAGAAATGTAGCTTTTAAGGCTGCAAAAGCTAAATAAGCTTTTTAGCTTATTTTTCTTTCTATTTGGGGCTTAAGCTCACAAGATAAGCTGAAAACTAAAGAAATAAGCCACTAGGCCTAAGGGAGTCCTAATGATAAGCTAAGGCTTCCTAATAAGCCCTAAAATAAGCTGGAAGTGATTTGAGCTTATGAGACAGTTTTAGAATGAAAACAGAAAAAAGTGCTACTTTAAACCCTAAATAAGCTAACCTAAAAGGGGAAATAAGCTATGAGGTTTTGTGGACTTAAAGGGGAACCTATGGGCTATAATAAAAAGCCATAAAAGCCTAGGGCTTAATTATGAAATAAGCTAGAAAAGGGCCTGAATTTTGGTGCTCAGCACCAGGGCACAACTTAACAAAAATCCAGCTTATAAAACAGCTTCAAATAAGCTCAAACTTGAATTTCAACCCCAAATAGATCAATAATAGCTTCTTGTGAACTTATTTTCAAAATTTCATATCTTAAGACTTAAAATAGGCTGCTGATTTCTAGAATTAAAAATAGGCTTTTTAATAAGAAAATGACTTTTTGACAGATTTTGATTTCTACACCAAGATACTTAAAGCTTTATGAAACTGTTTTTGACACATATGTTGGACTCAAAATCAAGGTTAAAAAGACACCTTACACAGCTTTATCAAATAAGCTGTGTACAATCCTTTTTCTTAAACAAATTTTTAGAATTCCTTGAGAAATTGTTGAAAACAAGATTTTAGTCCAAAAATTCTTGGTGAACAAGTGTAAATTAACAACATACACTCAGCCAAAGTTGGCTGAGTGTCCATAACCCATAACTAAACCTTTTTGACCCATTTTAAGAGTTGACCCAAACACCCCTTTATGAAAGGTAAAAACAGATTTAAAGCTATATTAGACAGATTAAAGCAATAAGTTTTGAAGAATACTAAATAATATTAACTAATGAGCAAATAAAGATAAAAAGATAATGAAAATAAGCACTTTAAAAAGCTATAAGCTAAAGACAAAACTAAGCTATTTTAGGCAGTTTTCACAACAGATTCAAAAAACAATTGAATAAGCTAATATTAAACTCAAACAAGCATGAATGAGCTAGAAAGACATTAATAAGCAAAAATTAAGCTATAATAAGCTAAAATGCTACAGTACTATATATAAAAAAATGCAGAAAATTAAAAACTTACTAGAGCTTCAGCTAGAACAGAAGCTTGTGTTATACTAGCTCTCCTAGCTTATAAATAAGCTAGGAGTAAAGGTCCTTTTGGTTTTCCATTACAACCAACTTCCTTAAGCTTTCCACAGTTCAAATGCAAAGGTAAGTAAGGAGATTAAACTAGTTTGAAGGATTTAAATAAGGATTAGACTTATTTAGCTCACATGAAGAGCTTATAGACTCTTTAGGGCTTATGAGAAGCTTAACACAAATTTAAGAACAAACTGAAATTTCATTAATTTAAAAGTTTACAAAGACAGGAACTTTAAATTACTTAAAAACTGAACTAAAAGACTACTAAAAACTACTCTCTGCCCTAAGGCTTTACAAGCTCTATTTATACAAGAAAAAAGTGAAAACGAGCTAGGGTCTTCTTTCTTTGACTTTTTTTTGACTATGTTTCTTTGCTGAGACAAATAAGCTGTTGTGCTTGTTGTGAGAGTAGAAAAGCTCAAGTGTGCTTCTTATGTGAGTACAACACTCCCTTTGCAATCCTAGCCCTTCTCTTGTGCTTGACTTCATCTCAACCATTGATGGGGTTTTACGGGGTTGAGTGTTTTGAACTGGAAAGGGTTATAAGGGGACAGGGTAAGTGGGAAAGGGTGTGGGTAAGCTATGAGTGCACTAGGGGAGGTGGTTTTGCAGTGAAAACAGGGGGAATGGGGTGGTATGGTTTTGGCGGGAGTGGTGGTTTGGCAGGGGTGGTTCGCAGGGTTTAAAAGTAAAGGTTGGGGAAGAGGCAAGTTTAGTCCCTCTTCTTTCTTACTCTTTTCATTTCATTTGGCCGGGCTTTTAGTTATAAAAAGAGTTTAGAAAATAACACAATTGGTCCTTGTGGTTTATAACAAAAGAGGTAAAAGAAGGTTTCACAAAGGGCAGTTTTGGTCCCTGCTGTTTATTAACTAAAAGATTAAAGGAGGTTTGGGAAAATTGCATTTTCAGCCCTTGTGTTTTATTTCTCTATTTTTCTCTTTATAAAACACTTTTAAAACTTGGCATTTTTGGCCCCTTTTCTTTATATTTTTCATTTTTCTTTTATAAAACACTTTTAAAAATGACAACTTTAGTCCCTAAAGTTTATAAAAATTGAATTGTGGGCTTGGGTTTGTATTGGGCCCACTGGGTTTGGGTTTGGGCCCAATAAGGTATAGGTTTGGTTATTGGGCTTTTTCAAGCCCAATAAGGTTATG